>CAUYQG010089265.1:0-12598 GCA_963574415.1 Tarsius wallacei
GTTTCCTTGATTGTACAATGGGGTTAATACTTGTCCTATCATTACAGAGTAATCGAAGATTAAATAAAGCAGCCCAAATATATTTCATAAGACATTGCCTGGAATGTAGTTAACACTTAATAAATGTCAGCTATGATGATTAAAAAAAAAAAAAAAATTTGCAAGACCATAAACGTAATTAAATACACCAACAGTTGTAAAAACAAAAACCACATGATTATATCATTAGATGTGGAAAAAGCTTTTGGTAAAATCCAGCACCCCTTCTTGATAAAAATCCTCAAACATCTAGGCATAGATGGAACATACCTCAAAATAGTAAGAGCCATCTATGAGAAACCCACAGTCACCATACTGCTGAACAGACAGAATTGGAACCATTTCCCCCTGAAAACCGGAACAAGACAAGAATGCCCACTCTCACCCCTCCTTTTCAACATAGTTTTAGAAGTCCTAGCTAGAGCAGTCAGTCAAGAGAAAGAGATCAGGGGTATCCAAATGAGAAAAGAGGAAGTCAAGTTATTTCTCTTTGCAGACAACATGATTCTATACCTCGAATACCCAAGATAATCTGCCAAAAACCTCTTTGCACTGATAAAGGACTTTGCATAGTCTCAGGGTATGAAATAAATGTGCAAAGCACAGTCGCATTTCTATACACTAGCAATAAACAAACAGAAACCCAAACAAAAAGTGCAATCCCATTCATAATAGCCACACACAAAAATGAAATACCTTGGCATCTTCCTAACCAGAGTTGTGAAAGATCTTTAAGAAAACTATAAAACAGTGTTCAAAGAAATCAAAGATGACACAAACAAATAGAAAAATATTCCATGTTCATGGAATGGAAGAATCAACATTGTTAAGATGTCCATCCTACACAAGGCAATCCACAGATTTAACGCAATATCCATTAAATTATCAGCAGCATTTTTCTAAGACCTGGAAACAACAATACAGGAATTCATATGGAAACATAAATGACCTCGAATAGCCAAAACAATCCTCAGCAAAAAAAACAAAGCGGGAGGTATCACACTCCCAGACTTTAAGCTTTATTATAAAGCTCCAATAATCCAAACAGCCTATTATTGGTACAAACAGGCATATGGACCAATGTAACAGCATAGAGATTCCAGAAGCAAAACCTCAATTTCTCAACCAGCTCATCTTCGACAAAGCCTTCACCACCAACCACCGGGGAGAGGAGAACCTATTAGGTAAATGATGCTGGGAAAACTGGCTGACCACATGCAGAAGATTAAAACAAGACCCCTATCTATCACCATACACAAAAATCAACTCTAAATGGATCAAAGACCTAAACGCAAAACTCAAACTATAAGAACCTGATAAAATGCAGGGGACACCCTTATGGAAATTAGAACTGGCAACCAATTCCTGATCAAAACCCAAGGGCCCATGCATAAGAGGTAAGCTTGACAAATGGGACCTCTTCAAACTGATAAGCTTCTGCAAAGCCAAAGAAATCATCAAGAGAGCAGAGAGACAGCCCACAGACTGGGAAAAAATATTTGCCAACTCCATGTCTGAAAAAGGCCTAACATCTAAGATCTACAAGGAACTCAAACACACCGAAAAGAAAAAAGCAAACAGACCCGTTACAAAGTGGGCACAAGATACGAATAGACAGTTCTCAAAAGAAGATATGTGAGAAGCCAACAGATACATGAAAAAATGCTCAGCCTCACTAGTCACCGAAGAAATGCAAATTAAAATTACACTGAGATACCACCTAACTCCAGTCAGGATGGCCATCATCAATAACTCAGAAAATAACAGATACTGGAGAAGATGCAGGGAAAAGGGAACACTTCACTGTTAGTGGGAATGTAAACTAATACAATCTCTGTGGAAAACAGTTTGGCGATTCCTAAAAGACTAAAAACTGACCCTCCATAAGACCCCGCAATCCCGTTCCTGGAAATCTACCCAAAGGAATTCAGATCGCTCTATGAAAAAGATACCTGCACATGTATGTTTATTGCAGCATTGCTCACAATAGCAAAACCAACCACGCTGCCCATTGAAAGAAGACTGGACAAAAAAAGTGGTACACATACACGATGGACTATTACACAGCCATAAAGAAGGACAAAATTATGAGCTTCACAGCAACTTGCATGGACTTAGAGTCTCTAATACTGAGTGATCTATTGCAGAAACAAAGAACTGAGTATCACATGCTCTCAATCATAAGCGGACCTAAACAATTATCGTAATACTATAAGAAAAGGATTGGCAGTAGCGGGAATTGGCCGGCGGAGTGGGGGCACACCTCATCAACAAGGGTACCTGCATGATGAACATTTGTATACCTAACCCTGAATAGTATTCCAAATCCTTAAAATTAAAAATTAAAAAAGAATCCCTGCCCCAGGCCATTGCTTTGCTAAGCCATGGTCTGACCATGTGGATCCTTCAGCCACGGTCACCATGTTTCCTAGCCTGGGTCCCCTCCTCTATCTTGGGGAGATGAATCTCTCTCTTTCTCTGTCTCTCTAATTTACTTTCTAAATAAACTATATTTTCTAATCTAAAAAAAGAGAATTCCTGCCCCATTTCTGCTTTATACTGTTAGTGGGAGTGCAAACTAGTCCAACTTCCATGGAAAATAGTGTGGTAATTTCTTTTTTTTTTTTGAGTTGGAGTCTCACTCTGTCGCCCAGACTGGAGTGCAGTGGCCGCTCCCGGCCACCACAGCCTCGACCTGCTGTGCTCTGGCGATCCTTCCGCCCCAGCCTTCCAAGCAGCTGGAACTACAGGTGCATGCTACCACGCCTGGCTTATTTTTGATTTATTGTAGAGATGAGGTCTCGCCAAGTTGCCCAGGCGGGTCTCGAACCCGCAGGCTCTGGCAATCCACTCACCTCAGCCTCCCAGGGCACGGGATTACAGGCTGAGCCACCGAGCCCGGCTGGTAATTTCTAAAGGAACTAGAAATTGACCTTCCATACAATCCAGCAATCCCTCTCCTGGAAATATACCCAGAGGAACATAAATGTTCTACAAAAAAGACACCTGCACACACACGTTTATAGCCACACTATTCACAATAGCAAAAACATGGAATCAACCCTATTGCCCATCAAAAGTGGACTGGATCAAGAAAATGTGGTATACGTACATGATGGAATATTACGCAGCCAAAAAGAAGGACAAAATCATAGACTTATCAGCAAATTGAATGGAATTGGAGACAATCATTCTTGGTGATCTATCACGGAAACAAAGAACCGAATACCACATGTTCTCACTCATAAGTGGGACCTGAGCATTAATCACAAGAGCACAAGGGAGGGACTGGCAGTTGTGGGACACTGGAGGAGGGAGCATATCACAACACAAAGGATACCTGATCCTAAGTCAGGGGAAGTGAGAACCAGTTCGAGGCCCCAACGTCACCTGCACATGCATTACTTATGCACCTAATCCTGATTTGCACCCCATACCTTTACAATAAAATAAAGTTTTTAAAAAATTCTACCCGGAAAAGAGATCAAGTGAAGATCTGCTCTCATTTGACTGTCTAAAGAACTGCTGTGGCCCAGAGGAGACACATTTGTTCTGCATGGCTCCTGAGTAAAGTATTTAAGAAGTTACCCAGGGGTAGGTTTTTGGCTCATTGTGAAAACACGTTTTTAATAACTGGAGGTGTGTAGCCACAGAACAGGCCGGCCCTCCACCCTCTCCGGCCTCCCCTTCATCTTCCTCCTCCCCCTGCGCTGCTGTTCCAAAGACAGGAACAGGCGGGACCTCACACTTCCACAATCACAAACTCCTCTCTCCTCCGAAGCAAACATCAGCAAATTTCCGAACACAACCTTGCAAGAGCAGACAAAGAATCGATCGCTAAGATGTCCATTTGTCTCATTTTGTGCTGTAATATTAGCATGAGTTTTTTTTGCTCAGGTAAGCAAAGGAATCTACCTTTGGCCATTTCTGTGTGTTTATCCCCAGGCTGCTAATTTCCAATAAAATATTCTTTTTAAATCAAATCCCACTTTCACTTGACACCATTTTGTTTCTCCGTGGGAGTCTGTGGACATCCCTAACAATGTTGCTTTTGAAGGCGATGCCACACAGGAACTGCTGATAGCACAATTTCTTAACACACACCAAGTACACAGGTTACACAAAAGCGGATTCTGGGCTAGCTTTTCTGAGAGGCCGTTGAACGGCTAAGTTCCCCTTAATGAAACAGCAAGAAAAAGGGCTTTGCTCTTCTTGTCTCAGCACCCCGGCTTTTCCCTCTTTGTGGCTTAGGATGTTTTCCTTCTTCCTCGCGTTATCTGTGTTTCCGGCCCATCTCCACTTGATGACATGTTGCTGAGACAACTAAGTCGCTAACCTTCTTAACTTGGCTTTTGTTCCGTGCGCGCGTGTGTTTAGGAGGGATATTTTCCTTTCTCTCTGGAATGCTCTGCGTCTGCTATGGGAGGGCTATTAGACCAGGAGGTGGGGAACTAGGGAGTCTTTTTAAGTGCTCGCTATTCAAATCGCCTTTTGACTCCCATTAAACCGACCGTGCGTGTGTGGTGGGGCACTGGTGAAGCTCCCCTGCCCGCCACGGTCAGGATTAATTCGCTCAGTGATGTCACACTTGTTCCAGCCCAGACTCCTTCAGGGGAGGGGAGGTCTGAGACACCAACGCACAAAGTTTCCATCTTTTTGGCGACTTTATTTTCCCTTTCCTCCCCTTGCCCAAGGTCAGGAAGGCCGCAGAACGGCCAGACAATGGCTCTGTGCATTCCCTTCATCCATTCGATCATCTGATGAAGTGGCATGTGGACATAAACAAGACCCACGTGCCCTCAGCCCCGCCCTAGCTCAGCACCGCCTGTCCTTTGCTCGTGGGACTGTGCTCCCACCCACCACACACAACCTGCTGTGCTGCCCTGAGTCTAACACTCATCTTTTCCATCTTTGGCGTCCTTGGGTCTGTCCTGCCGCCTCACAGAGTGACTGCTCAACAGAGGTCAAGTTGGACATGATCTACATACTTCATTTATTCCATTTTATTATAGAGATGTGGAGTACAAGTCAGGATGAGCTCCACAAGTAGGCAGAGTACAGGTGAAGTTGGAACCTCCAACTGGTCCTCACTCCCCCTGGTTTGGGACCAGGTACCCTTTGTGCTGTTACATGCCCCCCCTTCCCTGGCAGTGCCCAGCGACTGCCAATCCCACCCTTGTGCTGTTGTGATTCATGTTCAGGTCCCACGTATAAGTGAGAACCTGCGGTATTCAGTTCTTTGTTTCTGTGATAGATCACTAAGTATGACGGTCTCCAATTTGCTGTGCAGTCCATGATTTTGTTCTTTATGGCTGCATACGACTCCACCGTGTATATACAACCTGTTTACTTTAAAGGTGGTTTTCAAGGTTGAGGTTTAATTCTGTCAACACACATTCACATAACTAAACCTAAAATGAGATGGAGAAAGGACATTGATTTTAGAAGCACTGTTAACCCGTCTTCAAACTATCTTATTTGACTAAACTTTGCTGCAGATTTTTTCTTTGTTTTTTTGTTTTGTTTGGCAATTGTAATTCAGGTGTCCTCTCCACAAATGTCCTCAGATGTCCAGCCTTCTGAAGTTTTCTTTCCCCTGTCAGGGGAGTGTCCAGCAATTCTTCCAGATTCCCCTTAATACCTGAGGACTTACATTCTTAGGGCCACTTCTAGCTCCAGTTTCCTCCCCTGCCAAACTCTCAGTCTCTCTCACACACACATCTCCTGTGATGCATCTCTCATGTAAGCTTCTTGTTGATTTGAGGTGGAAACACGGGCCCTTCATCTTTAAGATTCCAAGTTATACACTAACCAAGCTGGCGTATATAGGAGATTCGCTGAGTTTGGGCTTGAGGGTCTATTATTTCAGAGCACATAAAACAGGACCCCATACCTGGCACACCACGAGCCCGGAGGCACTCCTGCCCTCAGCCTCACTTAGGGAAGAAGGGATGAGAGAGAGATTATCTTTGGAGCAAATATGATCTTGAAGTTCCTAGGAAAAGCTTCATTTTCTGAAAGGGAAGATAATTTGTGACTCTCAACTTCCAGAGCCCAGAGCACTTGTACACTATTTGGGAAATAAATCTGAGGGGGGTAGGATGAAACCATGACGTTCAAAGCCATTTTCCTTCCTGTCAATGGGATTTTTGAAAATTAAAAATAAAAACCTTCCCTGGTCCCGGTGAAAAGAGCCTGAAGAAAGAAGGAGCCAGAAAGAAAAAGGGACCAGGGCTTCACTTTCCAGGGCAGGGCCTGGGGAAGGAAGACCAGCCTCACGGAGAGGCTTTGCATTCAGTAAGGCCTTGGCGTGATCAAGGGAGCCAAGTTAGAAGTCAGGAACCTTGCCTCACGGGTCCCTCTTAGAGGTGGGGAGTACAATTCTTTTTTCTTTTTTTAGAAAGCAGAATGTGTTGAGAGGACAGAAAAGCTCCCACAGTGGGAGGGAACCCGAAGGGGTTGCCCCGGGAGTACAATTCTTAGTGAAAAGAGAACTTGAGTTATACAGGCACTCCAAAATATCCCCACTCCAGTTACAAAAACTGTATCTGTTCCACTTTTATGGAGATAAAATCCACGTAACATAAAATTCACCGTTTCTATCAGAGACCAATCTGCCTCCTCCCAGGCCCCAGTGTGGTCCCAGGGAAATGGAGATTTTGTGAGGCTGGACATGAAAATGCTGAGAGTGACTTTTACTTTTCTTTTTTTTTTTTTTTGAGTTGGAGTCTCAATGTCACCCAGACTGGAGTGCAGGGGCCGCTCCCGGCCACCGCAGCCTCGACCCGCTGGGCTCTGGCAATCCTTCCGCCTCAGCCTTCCAAGTAGCTGGAACTACAGGCGCGTGCTACCACACTAATTTTTTGATTTATTGTAGAGATGCGGTCTCACCAAGTTGCCCAGGCGGGTCTCGAACCCGCGGGCTCAGGCAATCCACTCACCTCAGCCTCCCAAAGGCGCGGGATTACAAGCTGAGCCACTGAGCCCGGCTGACTTTGACCACCTGCCCTGGTGAGAGCTGATGTGCGTCTCAAGGGCACCTTTTCAATATGTAAGGTGGTAAATCTTTATCTTCACCTAGGACAACAGCATACCACAGAACACACCTCTGAACTGACCCTGTCAACCCTTATTGTAAGCACCGTGTTAGTAAGTATTCGTCAGCTTTGCTAGATCATAACGCAGTAACAAACAACTCCAGACTCAGTGGCTCCTAACAACACAGGTTTCTTTCAACGTAGGAGAGATTTCAGTTTAGGGTGGTAATATTTAGAACTTAATCAGAAATAGGCAGAAAATGTACTCCTAACTTCCTTCTCCCGTTACTTTCTCTTGTAGGTGTTTCAATACTAGATGTCAAGTTCTTTGAAGGCAGGGATTGTGCTCAATACAGATGTTTCTCTCACTTTCCCTGGTGGGTGCTCAATTAAGCATCTATTGAAGGAGCCAATGAATAAATGAATCGGTTGAAGAACTGTGAACAGGTAAGTGAGTTAATAGGCATGAGACTTTACATTAGGCTTTCTTGTTAAATGGCTATTAAATGCATTGACATTCATTATAGCCTGGATATATTGAGAAGCTAATTGCTCACATGTTGCTCATGTAATCTCCGGTTTTTCAATGACAACTTGATGTCTCTCTGACATACTTATTGTACCTGGATCAATGGCTATTTAACTGCTAATTGATCTTTTATTAACATATAATAACTTATTAAATCTAAATTAAAGTCTTAATTGAGACACTTTATCTGCAGTGTTTCAACATACAATCCTCATAACATAATGGATAATCGACAGAGACGCTAGTAACATATTATCTGTCACCTTTCTCATTGACCTGAAAACAGATTTTCAGCTTGAAGATTTTTTCACTTCATTAAGAAACCTGAGTGGCAACAAAACCCAGGAATGCAATGGCACCACTAAATGTCTCCGTTTCCACACACAGAACTAGGTCCCCAATTTCTGCTTCCTTCTTTACTCTTCAGCTGAGCCCACTTGGCCACCAGGAAGAGGCAGCAATAAATGAATACTCTTACTTTGAACACGAACATGGCCGGTACAGCTACACAAGAAGCTGAAGGAAGCAGTAAAGGCAGCCTTTCCTCACCTGCCCAGACAGCCCTGCCTGGGCTCCCTCCTCTCCGGCACATAAATATCCTTTCCTTGATCCCAACCTACCCACTCCCCCCCTGGCCTGGTCTTTCAAAGCATCCCTGCCCCAGTCAAGGGGATGGTTCCGTCCCTGGGTCTTGGGCAAAAGCTCCCCTTGACGATTCAGCCCAAATGCCTCATTTTATTAACTCTTGTTGGACGTGTGCACCGATGTTCCCCGACTTCACTGTCTCACCTGCCCCAGGCAACCAGCACTTATGGGACATCAATACATACTGTCTCAGCTCATTTTATGTTGCTGTAGCCAAATACAGTACCTGAGACAGGGTAATTTATGAAGAATTGTACTTGGCTCCCTGCTCTGGGAGTCCATGGCTGGGTGGCTGCATCTGGTGAGGACCTCAGGCTGTGGAAGTGGAAGTGGCAGAACAAGCAAGCATGGGTGAAGGAAAGAAAACAAGAGAAGAAGCATCGCTTCTTCGGTCGCCAACCCAGTCCTGCAGAACTCACTCTTGGTGTCATTCTGTTCAGGAGGGATCTGCCCCCATGACCCAAACACTCCCACCATGCTTCAACCTCCAATGCAGACACAACAAGGATCAGGCTTCAGCATGAGTTCTGGTGGCAACAAGCCATACCCACACCGTAGCACGTATCTAGGGCCACTCCTGACCTCGACCGTCAGCTCACACTCGTGCTGACGTGGACCCAGACTTGAGTCCTGCTTTTCCTATCTGTGTTTCTGGCTGGTCACCCTGTCCATAGACCTTGATTTCAGGATCTCGCCTCGTTCCTGTTCCCTCAATAATGCCAGCACTTACTCGGTGCCTAGGACTTTGCTAGCTGCTCTCAAACTTCACTGGTGCTCACCACATACCTGAATTTTTGAGGGCCACTTTTTTCTGAATTCCCCGTTGCTGTAGATACCAGATAGCTTACCCAGCACCCACTTCCCACCTTCCCCCTGCCACTAAAACAAAAAAAATCTTCTCCCATGTGCCACAGGGAAGCCAGCTACCCAAAATCCAGGGATTGGCCTGGCTAATCCGAAGGAACTCTCATCCTCTTTGCTAGTGATTGGTTTGAGAATGAGCCAGTGAGGATTTAACCTTCTAAGGGCTTCTGGAAAAGTGCTTACTTGTCCTTCTGGAAGGGACATTCGTTCTTCCTCTGGATATCACCATATCCATATGTGGGAGTGGTCAATTGCCTCATCACCCATCTCAGGGTGATGCTGGGCATGCAGAATGAAGAAAATCACCCAGAAATGGACCCAAAACTATTGGATACAGTCAACCCTGAAGCCAGCCTCTGGACTTCCAGTTATATGACTGAATACGTTTCCTTTGTTTACATCTATTGTGTTGGGTTTTTCTACTATTGCAGCTGAAAGCGTCCTGGCTGATGCGCTGTTTTCTACAAGTATCCTAAAATTCGGATTTCTTTGGGTGGAACACATCCCTAGTCCCTCCAGTGCTAGATACTGGTCTTCTGATCGGACCGATATCCCACCGCATCCATGCTCTCTGTTGAACTGACCTTTCTTAGCATGTTGATCTGTGATCAGTGCCTGCTGTCCTTTGGCAAGCAGGTCTCATTCTAAATTCCAACATTTCCCAATCTGCTGAGTCCTGCTACAAGACAGTCACATTCCAAGATCAAAGAAAAGGAAGCGCACTCCTGTAAAAGTACATCTTCCAACTGCTGGGAATTCCACATCACTCTGAGGACCTGGGCAGATACTTTCAGAACACAATACTTAGAGTGAGACTCATAATCATTAAGTCAAAAGATACATAAGAAAATCTCTCTAACAAGTCATGCCATTAAATAAATATTTGGCAAGATGATCTTGTATTATGAAAGAAAAAGTCCCTTAAAAAGCAGATATCCAAATGCAACATCACTGAGATTACATATTAGAATGGTCTTTTTAGAAATATTTTATGCCATAATACTCATTCAATATTTTACTCAGAGTGTCAAAACATGCCTTACGTTTTGAAACGCTATGTTGAAAATGCTATTTTTATTGACGTGTTGTTTTTCACAAGTGGGGTTAAAGGTATCAAAGAATGCTTTTCTGAGCCAGTGAGATTTGTGACTTCCTGGCTGGGCCTCTGGCAGAAGTCCTTCCCACTCCCTCTCTGCCCTTCTGTCCACAGAGGTGTCCTGCTTTGAGGAGCCCGCATGAAACAGTGTCTGCATGGATGGTCCTTGCCCTGGACCAGCCAGATGCCATCATGCATGAACTACTTCCAGAAGTGGGGTGGGTTTCCAAGTAAAACGAAGCTTGTTTCGCAAATTAAAAACAAATGACCTAACTTTCTGAGGGAAAATGTAATTGTATCCAAAAATCATGTAAATAATGATAGAGAAAGGCTGTATGAAATAGTGATAAGGAACCCAGTTTTTTAACGACTTGGGTTTGAATTCTGGTGCCACACTTACCAGCGAGGTAAGCTTGGGTGGACTCCAGCTAATGACTTACACCCTTAAACAGATAATTGGAGAGTATTGTATCTAATGTACATAAAGCATAGGACTCATCACATGGCACAGGAGCTGGTTTTTTTAGTTCATTATATTTTTTTTCCACCCTCGTAAGAATCAGTGCCACCAACAGGATAAATTAAACTATGAAACCAAGTATTTTAGCTGTCACTGAAACCCCTTTGTGCTGTCATCCTGTCTTTCAATGCCCATTGTCCCACTCAGATCCTAACCCCAGGCCACCCATCTGGCTGTTCCCAATGCCAAGAAATGCCCTTCACATTTACGTGCCATTCTCTCCAACAAATCTACTCCTTGCTTCTTCTCTTATGAGGGACATAATATTTTTTTATTTAAGGTGTTTATTTGTTTTGACAGGGTCTCTCTCTGTCACATAGGCTAAAGTGCAGTGGCCCAATCACTTCTGAGCTTGAGCCATCCTCCCACTTCAGCCTCCCAAGTTGTTAGGACCACAGGCTCATGTCACCACATCCAGCTAAGTTTTTAGGAGTAGTGGTAGCCGGGCTCGGTGGCTCAGCCTGTAATCCCACGCTTTGGGAGGCCAAGGTGAGTGGATTGCCTGAGTCCCCGCCTGGGCAACTTGGCGAGACCTCATCTCTACAATAAATCAAAAAATCAGCCAGGCGTGGTAGCGCGCGCTGTAGTTCCAGCTACTTGGAAGGCTGAGGCGGAAGGATCGCCGGAGCCCAGCAGGTCGAGGCTGCGGTGGCCGGGAGCGGCCGCTGCACTCCAGCCTGGGCGACAGAGTGAGACTCCAACTCAAAAAAAAAGTAGTAGTAATAATAGTCGTAGCAGTAGGCATGGTGGCTCACCGTGTTGCCCAGGCTGGTCCCCAACTCCTGGGCTAGGCAGTCCTCTTGCCCTGACCCCCCAAAGCACTGTATTTACAGCCATGAGCCACTGTGCCCAGCCCAAGCTTTTGTTTTTATCAAGTGAGGTGACCTTGGGTACCTTCTCCCTGAAGCATTTAAAAATTACTACTCACGGAACCATTTCCCAGCCTCCCTCTCCCGCCTCCTCCCTGGCATCACCGGGGCCACAGGCAGACGCTGTCCTATGCCAGGCCAGGTCCCACTTACTTTGAGCACTCAGCCGGTTCACAAGCTCTCTGACAAACCTTCTTCTGATCGATACACTCGAGGCTGGGTTGGGTGGCTGGGGTGGTCAGCTCCTACAGGCCCTCCGTAGTTGACCTGTCTCAGCACCCTCATCACACTGGGTGATGATTGTCATTGTCACGCCCATCTCCTTTCATTCACCTATGAGCTTCTCAAGGACAGAGACCATGAATTAAATGCTCACAGTCCCAGAGCATACCATGGTGCCTAAGGGGTAAGAGTTCCTAATAAATCTATGCTAAATGGATGGGTGAGTAGATGGACTTTTATATAAAAATGGAATAATACGAGAGAATATGTTTTCGTTTCCTTTCTTTTTTTGTTTGAGTTGGAGTCTCACTCTGTTGCCCAGGCTGGGGTGCAATGGTACACACAGCCACCCCAGCGTCGACCTGCTGGGCTCCGGCGATCCTTCTGCCTCAGCCCTCCAAGTAGCGCGAACTACAGACATTCTCTACCATGCCCGGCTAATTTTCTTTTTTTTTTTTTTTGTAGAGACAAGGTCTCACTATGTTGCCTAGGCTGGTCTCGAATCCACAGGCTCAGGCAATCCATTTGCCTCGGGCTCCCAAAGTGTTGGGATTACAAGATAAAATATGTTCCCTAATTCACGAATGTATACCTTTGTTCGCCAAACATAACTCAGATATAGAGTAAGCTTTTTTAAAATCATTACATGATTTTTTATTGAGGCATAATTTTCATACAATAAAATGTACAGATGTTCACAGTTCCACGGTACTGACAAATAGATCAATGAAACAGAATAAAAGGTACAGAAATAAGTGTGACTATATATAGAGAGAG
>CAUYQG010089267.1:0-36524 GCA_963574415.1 Tarsius wallacei
GCTAATTTTTGTTGTTCTTTTGTAGAGATGAGGTCTTACTATATTGCCCAGGCTTGTCTCGAATTCCTGGGCTCAAGAGATCCTCCCGCTTCAACTAACTAATTCTTAGAGAAGGAAAGGAAACGATCTCCTAGGTACCTACTAGGTATAAGGGGCTGCCTGGAGGATTTTCCTGTGTTATCTTAGTGCGTCCTCGTGGCAGTCCTTCGAGGTGGGTATTATTATCCCAGTTTTGCAGATGAGGACATTGATTCCAACCCTCCTGCTCTTTGACCTGCTACTCCAGTTCTCTGAGCCTCTGGTGTTCTCTCCGCCCCCAGGGTCTGCTCCTGCTGTATGGTGCCTACCTGGCTGGCCTGACTGGCCACGTCAGCTCTCCTCCTGTGAATCAGTCCTTAACCATCATGGTCGGGGTCAACCTCCTGGTACTGGCTGCTGGGCTGCTTTTTGTGGTCACCAGATACTTGCACTCCTGGCCCAACCTGGTCTTTGGACTCACGTCGGGAGGCATCTTTGTGTGCACGACCACCATCAATTGCTTCATCTTCATTCCGCAGGTATGCTCCAGGGAGAATTTCTCAGGGCTGGTCCTCTTAGTCACTCTAGAGTTTTCACTGGGCGGGACGAATTGCCGATTTTGTTTTCTGCTGATATCTTTCCATGCCATCCACGTATTGGAGAATCAGAAGGCAGGCAGGGGATCCTAGTGGACAGGCCACCTCTGTCCTTCCCCCTTGTCCTGACGGAGGACAGCTCTGGTCCCTGGTCAGCAAGGAGGGCAAGCCAGAGTGGGCCCAGCGGTGGCGGCAGCCCCCACCTTCCACCCTTCATGCCTGTGGTGCCTGTTCCCTGGCAAGGGGGAGAGGGGCTGCTTTTGCACACCACTTCTCCGCCCACCCTCCAGTCTGCTGCACTCACTCCAAAGTCCTCTTTCATTCTGTAGTGGATGGATATTCTCTAATGCGTTTGCTTTTGCTAGTCTGGGAGTGGGGAACTTTTTCCAACTGGGATTGCAGATCCACAGCGGAAAACTTATTTGGAACTTTATGATGTAAAATGTTTTATCTTTCTTTTTACTGGAGGAAAATATAAAACATTTCTCTTCTTTTTACAATAAGGAGAAAGAAGAGCTAAATAAAAACATGCTTCATATTATGGGGATTAACTTTAAAAATCAAAGATGGGAGGGAGAGAGAAGCAGAAATATCCAGACAGCAACAGAGACGTAGGGGAGTCAGAGGGAAAGAAGGACTCCACAGGCTCAGCAGGGGAAGTGACGTGTCACAGTTCATGTTGTGCCCGGGGACCACTGAGCCACACAAATCCAAGTGAATGAACTTGGCATTGGGCACTTTCTTGTTTCCCACCTAGTTCTTGTTTTCTCATTTCTGAGGCCTCCTACCATCCCACTCCTCCACCAAGACCCCATCTTGGTCCCCACTGCAGCTTCTGGTTGACCGTGGACTACTTCCTCATGAGGGAGCTAGCTGACAATGGAAGTATTGGCTGGTGGAGGGCCGCTGTGTCTTTGTAAAAGGGAGGCGTGCGCTTTGGGACATGACAGTGTGACACAGGCGTAGGTCGTTACTCTTCTTCCCTTTCACAAATTCTCATTAAAATACTCGACAGACTAAATAAATATGGAAAATTCTGCTGCTGCAGCAGCACTAGAAACTAAGGATGGATGTTGCCTTGGTGCCAGGAGTTGGAGGAATTTTTGCCAAATCTTAATGTTGTAAGAACCGGAATGAAGGAAACCATTGAGAGCAGAGGCTTATTTGTCTGGGGTGTAGGGGGAAAAAAAGAGGGCTATGAAAAGCAAAGACTGTTCCTCCCTGGGCGATGGGAGAAAGGGAATGGGGGAAGCCCACCCCTTAGGCCCTATGGCAACATTGTTAGTTTGTAACTTCTTTGCCAACCCCTTTCTTCCTTACTTACCACACTCTATAGGCTGAAAAAGCTAAACACTTGCTTTGCCAGCCTCCCATGTACCTAGAGTTGCCCATATGACACCATTCTGAACAGTAGGGGTTTTCTGGAGAAAGCCTTTGCTTTCCTGAAAAAAAAAAAAAAGTGATAAGCATGGCTGGCATCATCCCTTTTACCTTCTTCCTGCTTTGAATGTATGTGATGCCTGGAGCTATGGCAGCCATCTTGTGATTATGAGGGAAAGATCAAGAGAATACAGTTACAATACTAGAAAAATATAGCTCTTCCATGTAAGACTATAAATTCAGGAAGAAAGGACCTATGGAGAGAGCCTGCAGTTCACAAAATGAGGGCCCCAAGTTTCCAAAGACTTAGAGAAGCTGCCTTCCTCTTAGGTAGAATAGAATTTTTAGAAGACATCTGATTTTCTTGTTAATAGGATTCAAGGGACATTGCCTCTCTTCAACTAAAGCACGCCATCATGAAAAAGACATAATTTTAGATAATGAAATATTGAATAAAGATGAAAATATTGTATTAAATTTTAAACCCCAATAGAAGCATCGACTAGGCAATTAGACACTGCAAAATATTGAATTAGTAAATTAATTTAAGGTAGCTGAAAACAAGCAGAAATGAGAGACTATACAAGAAAATATGAAAAACATCTAGAAATACAATTGAGAGCTATAAGAATTGTTGAAAGAGAACAAAGTAATTTGGGGCAGAAGTAGTCAAAGCCTTCCTGATCTCAAACAGGAGTGAAAAGTGAGTGAATCAGCGATCTCCATGATGTGGCCTTGCTCACAGCTCCTCTCCCCACCCTCACCTTTCACCACGGCTCCCCTGGCATGTGGAGCCTCAGCATCTTCCAGTGTTTAATTAAGTCCTCAGCACCTAGGACTTACCTGGGTGCTCTCATCTGCACACAAGAATGCCGGACGAAGTGCAGCTTGGAATCTGACTTCTAGCCTTGGAAGTGGACGTTATTTGTGGACATGGAAGAGTTCTGGCTACAGGAACGGGTGGGTGGACAGCGACCTCCATCAGGGAGGGTGTGGAGCGAGGTGGGGTTCCTTCTTGCCACTGAGCTTTCAGCCTGGACTGTCATGGGAGGGGTTTATGAAAGCAAAGGCGCAGGTACCCGCGTGGGCGGCCAGGCGGCGCTAGAGAGCTGGGTGAAATGGATGACTTTGCTCACAAGGCAAGTGGACCAAGAAGGCGCTCAGGAAATGCCTGAGCCTTTATGCCAAGTGCTGAGGTCACCGCCAGTCATCAGCTGGTCTGCATTTGTGACCTGAATGTGGCCCATCCCCCACCGCCCACTCCCTCGGAGAGGCTGGTGGGGCCTGAGGTAGGACATTGTTTTCTCCTGTGACCGCAAAGCGTTTCATCTGCCTCTCTGTGAAGATACTTAGGACTTTCTACTCTGCCTGATAGTGACCTTTATACATCCCAGAGCCCCTTACGGGAATGGTGACCTATTTAAAGGAAAGGTCCTTCATTGGTTTGTGTCTCCATCCATCCATGTATTAACTGCTGGGAACAGGCAGTTAAACACAGGGCCCCGCCTCTTGGTCCAGTAGGAAGCAGACTTGAAAGGAATGATAACACACGTGTGAAGTGCTCTGAGGAAGGCATGTTACACGAGGCGGAGGAAGGCCTTCCCCAACCTGTCTGGGAAGTTGGTGACACCTTCTCAGAAAATGGGGTGTTTGAGCTCAGTCTTGGAGAAAGAGTAAGAGTTCATTGAGCAGATGGGAGAAGGACGGTGGGTGGCATTTCAGGTGGGATAACACCATGACGAGAGTCAGAGGGGTGAGGCTATGTTTGTGGCCCCACAAGCCTTTGCCATGTCTGAAACAAGAGGAGAATACCAAGAAGGGAGAGAAGCACATGTGGGGAGCTTCTGAAGGCCCTGGTGTCCCTGTTAAAGACTTGACATTTAACCCCACAGTTCAGGGAAAAGCTTTCTAAGCAGAGGGAACAACATTTGCTCCTGTAACAAATTACCACAAATTTAGCGGCTTAAAATTTTTAATAATACACATGTATTATCTCACTGTTCTGGAGGTCAGAAACCTGAAATGGGCCTTACTTGGCTAAAATCAAGGGTCAGTTGGTCTGTATTCCCTCGGGAGACTCTGCTTCCCAGTCTGTCCAGCTTCTAAAGGCCACCTACATTCTTTGGCTCACTGTCCTCTCTCTACTTTCTGAGCCAGCAGTGTGGCATATGCAAATCTGTCTCTCTCTGACTTCTGTTTCTGTTTTCACATCTTAGACTCCGACCCTCCTTCCCCCCTCTTTTGAGGACTCTTGTGATTAGATTGGGCCCATCTATTTAATCAAGAATAAGCCTCCCCATCTCAAAAGTCTTAGCTCAGTCATATTTGCAAAGTTATTTTTGCCATGTAAGGTTACATATTCACAGGCTCCAAGGGTTACACAGCAAAGGAACATCTTTGAGGGGTCAGTATTCGGCCTACCACACTCACGTAGGCCAGAAACTGAGAAAACCAGAATGTGCCTGTCCTTCTGGAGGAAGGGTGGTGGACAGGTCCTGAAATTGTGAAACTTGTAGCTGTATTCTAGAAATCCTGGAGGGCCAAGTCTTAAGAACCAGTATCTTCACAAATGAGGAATTAAGTGGTTGAGAGCCTTTGTCAAGGGGCATGTTGGCTCCCCCTGGCCAACTTAGGGAGCAACAGACCAAAAACCCTGGAAGGGGCCTTACACCAATGAAGAGCTGGCCCTCCGAAGGTCCTGCAGGGAGGCCTCAGAATGGGGGTGCTGGGGAGAGAAAGGAAAAGTTGTACTGCTAAAGAAAGAGGGGTAGGTGGCCATCATCAATAACTCAAAAAACAGCAGGGGCTGGAGAGGATATGGGGAAAAGGGAACAGTTCTACATTGTTGGTGGGAGTGTAAATTAGGACAGCCTTTGTGGAAAACAGTTTGGCAATTCCTAAAAGATCTAAAAATCGACCCTCCATATGACCTCGCAATACCCCTACTAGGAATATACTCGGAGGAACTCAAATCACTCTGTGAAAAAGATGCACACACGTTTATTGCAGCAGTATTCACAATAGCAAAAACATGGAACCAACTGCACTGCCCATCAAAAGAGGACTGGATAAAAAAATGTACATATATGCCATGGAATATTACACAGACATGAAGAAGGGCAAAATTATGAACTTTGCAGCAACTTGGATGAACTTAGAGGCTATAATACTGAGTGATCCATCACAGAAGCAAAGGACTGAGTACCACATGTTCTAACTCATAAGCGGACCTTGAACAATTATCATAATACTATAAAAAAGGGATTGGCAGTAGTGGGAAACTGCTGGGGGGTAGGGAGGAGCAGGATTGGCAGCAGTGGGAAACTGCCAGGGGAGAGGGGGCACACCTCATCAACAACCTGCATAATGAACATTTGTATACCTAACCCTGAATTGTACCCCACATCTTTCAAATAAAACATTTAAAAACAAAAAAAGAAAGGGGGGTGGTACTTGAGAGGAAATACTTGAGAGGAAGCAGACGCACCCCAATACTGCCGGGGTCAGCGTGAGGACACTCACCCTGGGACATCTGCCCCATCCTCCCAAGACCAGAGAGTGACCATGTGGTGTCAGCTCCAGTTGCTTCTGAGCAAGGTGGAGAACTGACGGCACCCCACTGTGGGGAGGGAGCCTTTGAGAAGGCCATCTGAGAGGGGAGGTTCCTGGGCTGACCCAGCACAGCTCACAGAGACTCCTGCTACCATGAAGGACACGTGCTGAGTCAACAGAGGACCCAGGAGGGTGTGGTGTTGATGCCGATGGCGACTTCGAATCTTACCTGAGGTTTATGAAATTTGGGTTACACTCCATGGTCAGAGCTTCATTCCTGTTTGATGAGTGAATAAAGAAATCTCAGGTTCCCTTGAGGATGTCCACAGACACCTCAGCATCATTTCTAGAGCTCAGGTGCCAGCGTCCATCACTAGGACACTTAGTTGTAGGGATTCCCAAGGGAAAGAGAAGCCTCTACCCTGTCATGCATGTGACTGGCGTTCACCAGGTCGAGCCAGCGTCCCGTTTGCGAATATCCCATGTTAGCTCCATCCCTGCAAGACTAAGCCAGCCGGTGCTGCCACAGACTGTTCCTCAGGGCCAGTTTCTCCCGAAGTACTTTCCCTTAGACCCTCGAAGTTAGCAGTCTCTCTCTCTTCATCTGCTGCATGTGGATATGTGGTGTGGCTTCATGCCCTGGTTATAGCTGTGGCTGTGCTGCTGACTAGCTGTGTGAACTTAGTCACACACCTCCGAGGCTTTCCTTGTTTGTCAAGGAAAAAACATAGTCAAATTTCAGATCTGTCATTATTATTGACATTTGTGGTTTTCTGTTTGTCTGAGCCTTGAATTTTTTTTTTTTTTTTGACTCAGAGTCTTACTCTGTTGCCCAGACTAGAGTACAGTGGCACAATCACAACTCACTGCAGCCTCAACCTCCTGTGTTCAGGCTGTCCTTCCACCTCAGCCTCCCGAGTAGCTGGGACTACAGGCACTCACCACCACACCTGGCTAATTTTTTTTAGAGATGAGGTCTTGCTATGTTGCCTAGGTTGGTCTCCAATTCCTGGGCCCAAGCAATCCTCCTGCCTTGGCCTCCCAAAGTGCTGAGATTACAGGTGGGAGCCACCATATTTGACTTAATTGTTGACTTGGGCTAGAAGTCCACCAGCAATTTGGTGTTCGTTTGCCTAACCCTGTGATAACTCCTAAACATGGGCTTTAGAACATGCCCCTAGAAGACACTTCAGCCCTGGTTTACTTTGATCCGTCTGGCAATGGGTAGGTAGATAGGCTAAGGTTGTCCTAGATAATCTACCTGTCATCTTTCTTCAGCATTTTCAAAACACGATGACCTTAACATTCTCTCTGCCTTCTGCCATGACTGTCCATGAGCCCTTCCGAATGAAGTACACATGGAAGAAAGAAGAGTTTGCAAGTATATCTGTGACAGGGACATTCCTTGGTGTTTATGAGAGTGAGAGAATGTGTTGCTGGGTGTGTAATTAAATAAATAACATGTGTTCTTGCCTCTAACAGCTGAAGCAATGGAAGGCATTTGAAGAGGAAAACCAAACAATCAGACGCATGGCCAAATATTTCAGCACTCCCAGCAAGAGCTTCCAGGCCCAGTGTGGGGAGGAGCAGAGCTGCCGTACGAGAGGCGAGAGGAGCTCCATGGAGAGACTCCTCACAGAAGTAAGTGACTGCCCCGCTAGGCGGGCTCCCTGGGGAGAAGAACCCCGGCCTGGCCTCAAGACCTCAGAGGTGCCCAATGCTGGCTGCCATGCTCTTCCTTAACAGCAGGCAGAACCCAGCATCTCCCCAGGGACCCACATCCACGCCATTCATTCAGTGGACGGGCGTGTATCCAGTCACTCCTGTGTGTCAGGCGTCTTGCCAGGTGCTGATGAACAAAGACATCGTTCCTACCCTCTTGGAGCTCACAGTCTAGTGGAGGAAATGGATATTCAAGTAAACATAGAATTGCACATTGTGATAAGAACGATGAAGGGGAAAATCAGGGTGGTCAGACAGGATACTGGGTGGTGAGGACAAAGGAACCTAATTTAGGGCAGCCAGAAAAGACTCCCTGAGCTGAGGGCTGAAGGTTGCATACAAATTGGCAAAGAGGACAGGGAAAAGCATTCTATGCAGAGGGAACAGTGTCACAAAGGCCCTGCCTTGTCCTGGATGCCAGCTTCTGTGTGATACATTCTCACTTTACACCAAGTAGTGCCTTCACGTCCAAGATCTTATGGGGCCCGTACTGTCTTTGCCTTTATTGTCTCTCCTAGGTGCTACCTAGGGATCTCCATTAGCCCATCAGCCCAGAAAGTCCAGGCATGTCAACAGATGGGAGAAGGGACTAAACTAGGGCTTCTGGATGTCATTAAGCACCAGGGGAGAACCAGGAAGCCCCCAGCCCTTCTTTCTTCTGTATTTGAGCCAGAGTTGGCCCCTCTCCCAGGCCTGGGCAGTGTGGGGTGGGCTTGAGGAAAGCACATGGAAGAGCTTGAGGGCTGTGTTGACTCAGGAAGGACGCACGGGGCCCAGGGGAATTAGTCAGTATTTTGACACTGCCCATACTTTTTTTTCAGTTCGGAACATACCTGGGTCAGTGCTATTTGGGAAGCTGCGATTTTTTTGTGACAGGACTGCCACCTGGGTGAGGGAATGGTGTGGTGGGGACCTAAGAAACACAACGGATGAAGGGATTAGCCTGCCCAGGCACTCGCTCCATGTCCCTCTTTGGCTCTGGACCTTTTTTGTCCATCAGAGTAATACCTCTTTATTTCTTTACAATCTAGGAAGCGTTCAGGGCATTATTCCAAAACCCGATTTCTTCCCACCTGGCAAAGGGGTAGCATTGCCTTTGATACTCTGTGAAGTCTTCAAAGAAGCATTTTTTTTTTCTTTCCAGCTAAACAGAAGGCCAGAAACTTGGCTGGAACAACCAGCATGGTTTTCATTCACAGTCAGCTAATGTTGGAACAGCCAAATGGACTGACTCTTTAGCCTTCTGGTAATTTGCGACGTGCTTTTTGTACTTCTGCCATGCTCCCCTGTTTCCCACGCAGGGACTCAATCTGCTGTATCCGAAAGATGCCTGAAGTCTGCAGAGGAAGCCCCTCAACGGGTGCAGATGCACAGGCAGTAAAAAGCTGGCTTCCCCAGCACATGTACACCTGGAGTGGCTTTCCCAGAACAGGCCCGAGAACCAGCAGCCAGTCCCAGGGCCCCGTGGCAGGCATGGAGAGGTTCCAGTATCTGCATCCCCAGCCCCAGCACTGCCTGTTAGATAAACACAAGCATCTCTTCTGCCTCAGTGCATGCACAGACCCAGATTCTGGCGTGTGAGGCCCTCCCATGCAAACCCCTCTGCCACCCTGGGGCCTTCTTCTTACTTTCCCGTGATCTGGACAGTCTACCTTCTCACGCTTGCCTTTGTGGCCAGGAGTCACCCAGGAGCTGTTGGGGCAGCATCTGTCACTGGCTGCCCCGTCTGAGTGAAGGCCAGCAGACAGAACCTTCCCAGAGGCTGGAGAGCCTTCCTCCTGCACTCTGCAGCTGAGGAAACGCCCCTACTACTTTACTTCCTTGAACTACAGAAACAAGAGGTTGATTCCATTTCTCCTTATGGCCTGCATCCTATGAAACACACTGGTGACCATTTTGTTTCCCTGCTCCCCAAGTACAAAGGTGATCGTTAATAAGCTCATTTAAATGCAGCTGCCACGGTAGGTCAGATATTGGTCTCACAGTGGCAGTGCCTCGTACCACACCTCTAATTAGTATGCAGTCACGGGAAAAACAGATTCCCACTTCCTTTTCTGGAAGAAGGCAAATTTTCCTTTTCTGGAAGAAGGCAAATTTACTGTTTAGGTTGACGCTTCTAAATCTGTCACCAGCCAGCTTCTAATGTTTGGTTTGCTGGGACTAGAGTATTCTTCCCAATTCAGTGCTTATGCTGTTTTTCTATACTCAAAGGAGTTTATGGATAAGGCACAAAAAAGCAGTGCTCAAATTTTACCCACGGGAGTAGTTGTCATCAAGGATGGCTCAAGAGGCCTCCGGAAGCCAGTGTGAGAGTGGGCAGGGTGGGCTTCAGGAGCAGGGGCGGGTGGAGGAGGGTTGCCGTCCTTCCTGTGCAACCATCACAGTCATCCTCTGAGATCCTCAGGGCACCTGGCACAGCCAGTATCATGAGGCACCCAAGTGTGTCCCTGTTACTCATCCGCTCTGCTCCTGGTGAGTCTCTGAGTCATCTGCACTTACCAGCAACGCCCAGCCCTCACTGCTCTGCAGGTAGGGAGGGGGAGAATAGGTGGGCCTCAGCTGACAGGCCCTTCCTCCTTACTCACCAGCCACTCACTGCTCCCGGACTCTCTCCTGACGGTAAAAGAAGCAGACTAAACCTGGGTGAAACTGGGAATACTGACTGTCTGAAAAATCACCTTCCTGTTTATACGTGGGACTCAGTGACTTTGCCTGAGGAGTTGCTGGTCAGAATGTGAGACGATTTTACTTAAGCTACGGCTCCCCTAAAGGATCGTTTCTGGGCAACTTTCCTACGTAAACTTGAGAGGAAGCCACAGGTTCAGTCCGCAGGCAACTTATATTAGTTACACTAAAACAGAGAACATCCTTTTGTTTCTATGGCATAATAACTGGAGATCCAAATGCTCATCTCCTGCTTCTAAAGAGGATGGTGACAAAGAGGCAGGCAGCATTTTGGTATTCAGACAAGCGCTTCCTAGAACATAATGTTGCTTATTGCCTTCCCAAAACCCTGGACCCCATGTCATCTGCCCCAAGACCTGCCATTCTCCTGAGATCTCATCCCTCTCCTCCACCTCTGACTGACAGCCTGAGCCAGAGTGTCAGCTGCTGCACCACGGGAAGGTGTCCAGGGTGTGGCCGTCCTCTGCACACTCACTGCCGACACTCTTCCTAGTCCGTGCCCCACAATTTTACAGGGAGGATGGGCGCATCCGGGGCCCAGCTTGTTTATCAGCTAACATTCATGCAGCATAGGCAGGTCAGTGGCAGAACTGCCTCTTTCATCTCCTGGGCTCCTTATCGGTCTGTTAAATCAAGCTATCATGGACTTAAGCCCAACCATCTTTTTTAAATCTTCCCCGATAATTCTGATGCACACATTCTTTAGGAGATACCGATGTTGCTACATGGTAGCTTTGGCCTCTCACCCCGGGAGATCTGGCCCAAAGAGGCGACAACACCAACCTGAGATTCTCTCTGGCCCCTCCTGAGTCCAGTCGTCTGTGTTTGGCCCAGGAATTTCCACCCTTCTCCCTGTTCTTCCCATCTCCTAGGCTGTTTAGCAAGAGGCAGAATACTTGTTTGCCCATTCATTTATCCCCTGGAGATGTGCTTCACGTGCGTCTGTATTTTGCAGAAGTATAATAAACCCAGAATTGGACCATCCCAAGCATTATTCAGCCGGTGTCCTGCAGAGTGACCTGACCCTCTCAATTCTGGAGAAAGGCAAGAGGGTGAGGGTGCTGCAGCAGCTCCCAGGCAGCCAGGCTGGGCCTCCTCCCTCCTCAGACAATGCCACACGGTCTGGGGGTGTAAGAGGGGAGTGAAGATTATAACAATGACGATTATAATAATGAAGATTATAACAATGAAGATAGTGAACACCATATGTGTCAGTTATGGTACTAAATACTCAATGCACATCGACTCATTTTCCTCATGAAGGTACCTCCTCAGAGCCTGAGGTCAAAGCCAACACATTGGAAGAACTGGGATTTATTTATATATGTATTTATTTGTCTGTTTTAGAGTTGTGGGGTACAAGTGGGGATTTACTGCATAAGTAGATCGCACGCAGGTGAAGTTTGGCTTCTAACAGGCCCTCTCTTCCCCGTTAGTGGAACCAGGTAGCCAGTGTGTTGCCACGTACATCCCTCCTTCCTCTCTCTCTCCCTCCCTGCAGTGTCCAGCGTCTGCCAATCCCACCCTTGTGCTAATGTGACCAGTGTTCCGGGCCCGCTTATGAGCGAGAACACGTGGGATTCAGTTCTTTGTTTCTGTGATAGTTCACTTCGTATGAGAGTCTCCAGCTGCATCCAAGTTGCTGCCAAGGCCATGATTTTAGAACTGGGATTTAAACCAAGGTCTTCTGCAGCCACACTTTCTCCAACTTGGGAGGCAGTGTGGAAACCTTCCGCGGCATCTTTTGTTGATGACTTTGCTTCTGTTTTACAGAAAAATGCTGTGATTGAAAGCCTGCAGGAACAAGTTAACAATGCCAAAGAGAAGCTCGTGAGACTGATGTCTGCCGAGTGCACCTATGACCTACCAGAGTGGGCTGCCCCACCTGCCTCTTCCCAGAGCACGAACGTCCAGGCTGCAGCCTCTGCCCACAGCCCGGCAGCTCAAGGGCCTTCAGAATGCCTTTCTGACTCTCAGAATGATTCCAGCATAGCTGCGCAGGTCTCCCAGCATACCTCAGTACCTTCCTCGCATATGCAAAACCTCGAGGGGCCCATAAAGGACACCAGCCTCTCCCCAGGACAAAAGGAGAAGATATCTAACTTGAAAGACTTTCCTGATCATCTAGACTTGGGTTGTAGCCAGAAGCCACAAGCTGAGCACGGCAGGAGCCCAGAAAGAAGAGACCAGGCACCCATAGTCCCCAGTCAGAATGCCCTACCAGGGAGGGGGGACTTTGATCCCCAGAGACAGAGGCAGCTAGAGAACTCAGAGGAGCCCCAAGAGCGGCTGTCAAGGGTCAATTCAGTGATCAGGGAGAAACTTCAGGAAGTCTTACAAGATCTGGGCCTGGACCCTGAGACTTCCTTCTCCGCCTCCCCGTCGTGTCCCCAGCAACCCTGGAGGAACAGCACCGCCTGCTGCCCCCAGAAGATGTCCCTCTCCAAGGAACTGGGCTTCAGCCCACACATGGTGAGGCGAAGGCGGGCAACTCAGCGGGCTCGCTCACACTTTCCTGGCTCTGTCCCCTCCCATGTGGGGCATCGGGCACACAGGACTGTCTCCGGGGCACACAGTGGGCTGAATGTACAGAGCGGAGACAGCCCCAGCTTGGCCCCCCAAACTACTGATTCCAGGGCACAAAGACTCTCTTCCAAGAAGCCTTCATTACTTCTAGATCCTAGAGGCAGGCAGGGTACCCTGGAGGGCAGCAAACAAAGCCAGGCAGAGCCCCCGGGGGCTGGGGGGAGCGATGCAGTCCTTCCTCACCAGCCTTATGGTTCTGGCCTGGCTCAAAGTCTGGCTGCCCCACACCTATCCAGAGCCTCACCAGACTTGCCTGACCAGTGGCAGCTGCGGCCCCCAGCATCTCCACGCTGTCCCTCCCTGCCTTCTCAGCACAACTACTTTGACACTGAGTCCAGCAGCTCAGATGAATTCTTCTGCCGCTGCCACCGGCCCTACTGTGAAATCTGCTTCCAAAGCTCCTCTGACTCTAGTGACAGTGGCACATCAGACACTGACCCTGAGCTTGCGGGAGGGCTGGCTTCCCGGGAAAAGCTGTGGGCCCGCTCCAAGCCTATCGTGAACTTCAAAGATGACTTGAAACCCACGCTGGTGTGAGCAGCAGCAAAGCCAGGCTGGATGTGGCGGCCAGCCCAGGAGAAGCTGTATCAAGGCCCACAGGAGGAGAGCCAGTTTCTGGTCTTCGGGGAACAGACCTGCATTTGACTAGCACTCCCCGTGGTCCAGCTATGTTCACTGTGTTACTTTGAGCACTTCTTGATCTATAAAAAGAGAGGGACTGCGTGTCCTGTTACTACCTCACAGCATTACCATAAAACACTCCAATTGAGTAACTATAAAAGACACTGAAGCCGGGCTCGGTGGCTCAGCCTATAATCCCGCACCTTGGGAGGCTGAGGTGAATGGATTGCCTAAGCCCGTGGGTTCGAGACCCGCCTGGGCAAGCGAGACCTCATCTCTACAATAAATCAAAAAATTAGCCAGGCATGGTAGCGCGCGCCTGTAGTTCCAGCTACTCGGAAGGCTGAGGCGGAAGGATCGCCGGAACCCAGCAGGTCGAGGCTGCGGTGGCCGGGAGCGGCCACTGCACTCCAGTCTGGGCGACAGAGTGAGACTCCAACTCAAAAAATAAATAAATAAATAAATAAATAAATAAATAAATATATTAAAATAAATTGGCCAGGCATAGTGGTACATGACTGTAGTCTCAGCTACTTGGGAGACTGAGGATCGCCTGAGTCTAGGAGGTTGAGGCTCTGGTGAGCTGTGATTGTGCCACTGCACTCCAGCCTACGCAACAGTGATACCCCGACTCAAAAGAGAGAGGGAGAGAGGGAGAGAAAGAAAGAAAAAGAGAGGGAAAGAGGGAAAAGAAAGAAAGAGCGAGAGAAAGAGAGAGGAAGGAAGGAAGGAAGGAAGAAAGAAAGAAAGAAAGAAGAAACTGCCACAGCACTTTCCATAGAGTGGAAAACAATAAAGTCCTCACTGACACTTGCACTTAACACCTGCTGGCCCATCCAGCTAAGTGGGCCAGCGGAGTAAATCAATTATCCAGGTGACTCATGGAAAGAAGCCATTTTTAGCTGAAATATCTAAGCAGCTCAACTAAAGTAGGTTGTTACAGGTCATTCAGGAAGAAGCAGTTTATTTTGTCTAAAATTTCTCGTAGTAGGGAGAAGAGTGGACGTCAACTGAACAACAACTTCAACAAGAAGCTCTCTCAATACCCTAGAACTGCTGTTAATGCCATGTTCAGTGGGCTCCAGGAGCTGATAAAACAGGAAAGGAATTAATATTTTAGTTGTCTCTTTCTACTGCATGCACATACCAGCATAATCTTACGGGAGCATTTGGTGTTAAGAAATTACATTTGCAAGCTATACATTTGACAAAAGTCTGACATCCAGGATCTATAAGGAACTCAACTGAATTGACAGGGAAAAAAGAATTTTTAATTGGGTAAAGGACATAAACAGACACTTCGCAAATGAAGACATACAGCCGGGCTCAGTGGCTCAGCCTGTAACCCCATGCCTTTGGGAGGCTGAGGTGAGTGGATTGCCTGAGCCCGTGAGCTCGAGACCCGCCTGGGCAACTTGGCAAGGCCTCATCTCTACAATTAAAAAAAAAAAAGAAGACATACAAGCAGCCAACAAACATATGTAAAAATGCTCTGCCTCACTAATCACCAGAGAAATGCAAATCAAAACTACAATGAGATACCACCTCACACAGGTCAGGATGGCTATCACTAACAACAAGTATTGAGGAGACTGCAAAGAAAAGGGAACATCTCTACACTGTCAATGGAAATGTAAGCTAGTTCAACCTTTGTAGACAGAAGTGACACTTACTCAAAGGAGAAAGGGAAACGCTGCAACGCTGTTGGTAGGAATGTAAGTTAGTTCAACCTTTGTGTGATTTTTTTTCAAAGAACTAAAAATTGAGCTGCCTTACAATCTAGCAGTTTCGTTTCTGGGAATATACCCATAAATTTTTCTACCAAAAAGATACCCGCACACATATCTTCATTGCAGCACTACTCACAATAGCAAAAACTTGGAACCAACCCAGATGACCACTAAAAGTGAACTGGATAAAGAAAATATGGTATATATACATGATGGAATACTATGCAGTCATGAAGAAGAACAAAATCATGTCCTTTGCAGCAACGTGGATGCAGCAAGAGACCATCATTCTAAGTGAACTATCACAGAAACAACTTAAGACCGCATGTTCTCACTCATAAGTGGGCCCTAAACATTGGGCACACAAGCACAAATGTGGGAACAACAAGCGCTGGGCACTGCTAAAAGAGGGGAGGGAGGGCGAAAGGGGAGAGAAGAGGTACACACCCAAACATTGGGTACCATGTCTGCTACAAGGGGGAAAGAGGACTCACTAGAGGCCAAACCTCACCTGCACACAATTTACTTCTGTAGCAAATCCTCAAATATACTCCGCAACTCTAAAATAAATGTAAAAGAAAAAAGAAATTATGTTTTACCATCAGAACAACTCTTGATTATATTTACTTTTTATTTATTTTCATTTTTTGTAAAAGCAGGTGTCCCTATGTTGCCCAGGCTGGCCTCAAACTCCTCGCCTCAAATGGTCCTCCCACCCCTACCTTCCAAAGTGCTGGGATCAAAAGTGCGATCTTAATGCCCAGCTGAGAAGAACTCTTGGTTCTAGATATCCTGACTATTCAAGCACCAAAAAGCACTTCACAGACATCAGTTTGTTTAATAATAATTCTGACTCAAAAACCATAGGAGAGTTTCTGGTCCTTGAGCAAACAGACATTTGAGATCAGCACTGCTCATGTTGAATATATCCGATGCATGTGGGTCCTTATACAGTCTGTCAAAAGAAGGATTGACAGCCACCACTTGGTGTTGGCAGGCAAAGTCCTCCCTTTTTAACGGTTTACCCAACCTGCTTGTCTATGTGCCAGACATTTTCTTTGCTGGTTCTTCTTTGGACTTGTGTCTTGGTGGGCACTCTTGATTTTATCTGCATATGCCACTCATAGGTCTCATGCCACAGGCCCCGCCAAAGAAGCTATTGTCAGCAAGCTCGGCTTCAGTGAAAGGGGACAGAGAGGGACACAACAGAGTAGACCAGAATAAAGACGTTCATGCAGCTCCAGGGATATCTGTTGGCCACAGATCAATTCAATTGTTAACCCCTTTATGGTGATTAACAGTGTAGACTCAGGAGCTAGTCTAGACAGACATGGAATTCTGGTTCTTCCATTTACTCGTGAAATGACTTTAGAAACATTTCTTGAACCTCTCTAAACCTTAATTCCCTCATTTGTAATGCCAGAATAAATATGGATATAGTCTTACAGCACTGTTGAGAAGATTAAATGAGATAATGTCTACAGAGCACTTAGCATAGGGATGGCACACAAAAAGCTTTCCGAAAGGGTAGCTATTAGATTACTATCATCCTCATTTTCTTCCTAATGCCTTAGGGATTGTCCAGCTTACTGTTCCTCCTGAGTGATTTTCTTCCCTGGAACACCACAAAATGAAACAGAGATTAATAGTTTTCCCCCTTCTTTTAACCCTAAGTTAGGTTCATGGCATGACTGACATTTTCTAAGGTATTTAACTAGTAGTAATATTAAGAAACCCAGGAATTAAATTCTTCCAAGCTAGGAGCTGGTCTTTATCTTCTTGGTGCCTCTGATCCCTTAGACACAGTCATAGCCATTCGTGAATTTGAATAGGAGAGCTTAGGAGGACTACAAAACTAAGCAAAGAGTCATCTTCAAAGACATAACAAAACAAAGGTAAGTTGTATTGGACATGTAACTCATGGAATAACATCCTGGGGAATTGAGACTAGGTTATCAGGAGGAGAAGTAGGAAGAGGAGGAAGAAGAGAAGGAAGAGAAGGAGGAGAAGAGGAGGAGGAAAAAGAGGAAGAGAAAGGGAGATTGAGGCAGAAGAAAGCAAGGAGGAGGAGGAGGAAGAAGAAGAGGAGAATGATTAGAAGAAGCAGGAGGAGCCGGGCTCGGTGGCTCAGCCTGTAATCCCGTGCCTTTGGGAGGCTGAGGTGAGTGGATTGCCTGAGCCCGCGGGTTCGAGACCCGCCTGGGCAAGCAAGACCTCATCTCTACAATAAACCAAAAAATTAGCCGAGCATGGTAGCTCGCGCCTGTAGTTCCAGCTACTTGGAAGGCTGAGGTGGAAGGATCGCCAGAACCCAGCAGGTCAAGGCTGCGGTGGCCGGGAGCGGCCACTGCACTACAGTCTGGGCGACAGAGTGAGACTGCAACTCAAAAAAAAAAAAAGAAGAAGCAGGAGGATTGGGGGAGGCAGGAGAAGAAAATTCTAGTTGGTGATAGCAGAGAAGAAAGGAGACTTCTGATGCCTCTAGATATAATGGCTATTTCTTAAAATAAGATTGCCTAAAAGGCATCCATGTACATAAAATATAAAAGAATATTTTATAACAAGACCAGAAAATCTGGACTTTGGGTTTACAACTACTGGGAAAACAAATATCATAGAGCCCTTATACATGAGGGAGGACCCCTCAAAAACTGAAGTTTATTTACTTAAAAAATATGCACTTATTTTTACATGTTTAAACTTCAGACACCTTCAAAGTAATTTCCATTTGATGCAGTACACCTATCAAGATGCTTTTTCCACTATTCAAAACAGTTTTTGAACTCATTAGTTTTGATGTCTTCTAGTGCTTCTGCCATTTTTTGTTTCATCTGTTCCATATCAAAAAATGCTTCCCTTTCAGGACTTTTTACTTCTGGGATTAGATCAGGTAAATGGGGGAGGGGGGGCGTGGAGGACATGCTGTTTTTGGTCAAAAACTGCTGAACACTCAGCACAGTGTGGGCAGGTGTGCTCATAAATCATCCATCATGAAATGGGCAAATACATTGAAAGAATCTCTAAAGAAAAATTCACTGAGGCTAAACGCAGCCTCTCACAACAATGCTAGCTGGTACACTGATGCTGATAGGTTCCTAGAACACTCACCTAGCTGGGGAAGCCTGTACTACAAGGGACCCGCCCCAGATGATTCCGTTTTTGAGGGGGAGGTTCCCCTCACATATTAGAGATTGGACGGCCTAGTTTAATCTTCTATGGGACCTCCCTAATAATGACATGGAGTTCTCATCTGTATTAGACTGAACCAGGTGTTCAGGTAATGTTATTACCCTTTAGAAACTTCGCTTGGTTTTTTAGAATTAAAAACTCTGTAATGTACCTGCATGTGCCTGAGTTTTGTAGGTAGCTGCAAACACATTTTGATATTCACCTCAGTTACATCACAGTTATATCAAGGTTTTTTAATTAAAAATTTATCAGGTTACATTTCTGGTATTTGGTCACTGATAAGAGATCTGCCACTTCTGATTTCCAATATGGCAGATAACTAAATCTAACAGATTTTCTATTTATAAATTCTTGTCCATCACAACGACTTCAAGCTAAGAATGTGGTCCTTCAATTATATACAAATTACCTTCTTTCCTATCTTGAGAAGAAATTAGAATAAAAATTAAACTGAAAAAGTACGTCTTCAGTTAAAAAAAATCTGAAGGAAAATTACTTCTATAATCAACAATAGAATGCTTTATTAAAATTCCATTAAGTCGTACTGTTTATCATGTTGCTCCCCTGCTAAAAGCCTTTTACCGGTTCTCCTCTCCTTTCTGTCAGGTTGGTGATGCAGCATAATTCATCCCCTCTGTAATTCTCCAAAATTACCTTTTGCCACCCCCCCCCGCCCTTATTTTTCTTACTCCAGCCACACAAGCCTTTATTTGGTTCTACCAAAGGGCCAAAATATTTTCCTACCCCAGGCCCTTTGCATGTGCAGGCATCCTTACTTGAGTGCTTCTCACTGCATCCCATCCTCTACTTTTCCTTTATGATATTTCACAGGCTCCTAAAACCCTGTACTTACCCTTTACAGTATTCAACATCATCATCAGTCCATTATTCAACTGCTATCTCTCTCCCCAGTGGACTCAGATTTTTCAAGAGAATAGATAACTTGATCTTTCTTATTCATCGCATATTTTCTACTAACAAGAAAGTACATAGTAAGTGCTCACTAAAAATCAACTGGCTGATGGAATAAATACTAAAGATTTTAGTGAAATCTATAATATTATCATATTACCCATATGCATAGTTTCTTGTTTAACTTAAAGTATCATAGTTCTTCCATAAAGCCAGAACTCTTTTATGGGTTCCCAGAGAGAGCAGTTAATGTCAATAGTCATTTTTTTTTAATTCCCAAAGGAAGTGATGACTGTAGCAGATTCTAGTGGGCAGAACTGCCTTGACTCAGATCTTCCTAACATGAAAAGACCCAGGCTTTTTATTAGAATTTCTTGCCTCTCTGTCACTTTCAACTGGCATTCTCTCTTTTCACCTAAGCAGGCCTGTGGAAGATAAAATACTTTCATCCCAAAGATGAGTGTTCTCCCTTTCTTTATCTTTACAAAGGAAAGTACTAACAACTGAAAAACTGGTTTGTTATCAAGTTCAAATTCGTATCCAGTTCTCCTCTTCCATTCTTTCTAGGTAGTTATGATGTCACAAATTCGACTCTAGTATCCTATCAAATGCTGTAGACCAAGAACTGAAAGTAGTCTACAATTGCCCAAATTACAGCAAGCACAAGCTGAGCTATCCACTTCCAGCAGCACAGCGCCTTCTGGAAGTCTGAATAGGAGGAGGATCATCTTGCAGTTTCAGTAATGTAAGTCGTAGTCACATAAAATTACCTTCAAACAATTCAAGCTGACCAGAACACTATGACCAGCCAAGCCTACTCTCATGCTTCACATTTTCCCATCAACATGTCTACTCTACAATGGTGCTATTATTTGGTACCCGCGTGCGGTTAGCACTAAAATAAAAAAGTGAGCCAATTCTTTCTTGGGATACTTTTGTAAAAATAACTTGCACAATAATCAGATAACTTGCAAAGGGAATACCCTCGTATTTAAGATACATGATCTTTTCAAATAAATAAAATGGAAACATTATTTCTGATAGCCCAAAGAGAGGTTTGTTGATACTGGTTTTCTTCAAGCTGTTCTGTGATCAAATCTAGTCAATAGCACAAGTATCCTCCAGGCCTCACAGAGAGTTAGCTCAGGGTGCAGCACAGTTTACACAGGATTGGTTGCCAAAATGTGAGCTTGGACTTGGCTCCACTTCCCTTACAAAAGGAAAGAATGGGAGGTCTTGTCACATTGGAACTTCCATTTAACTCGATTCAACTCTTTTAGGCTGTGACTACCCAGAATGAAGTGGAGTTGAAATATAGTTAACTTGACTAATATGCTCCCTCTTGTTCCTGGACTTCAATCCAGTTCCCCCCCTCCTTACACACACACACACACACACACACACACACACATACACACACACACACACACACTTACTTTGACCTCATTAACTCATATTCAAGACAGCAGAGAAGAAGGGAGGAATGGGGAGTTATTGGCTAATGGTTACAGAACTTAGCTGAGGAAAGTAAAAATGTTTTGGAGATGGTTGCACAACAATATGAATGCACTTAACATTGCTGAACTGTAAGCTTAAAAAGTGGTTAAGATGGTCAATTTTATGTGTATTTTACTATAATTAAATTTAAGATAATAACAATAATGAAGAAAACCTAAGAGTCATCAAAAATAAAACAAAAAAATTTAAAAATGAAAACACAGCTCTCTTCTCCTTGAAGTATTTTCTGACTCCACCTCATGTTCCCAACTCTGGTTAGATGCCCCTTCTCTGGGCTTCATAGAACCCACGCTCACCTCTACCATATGACATACAATTTATTTTTAATTGCCTGTTTGTCTTTTGCCTTTAAAAGAACCATGAGGTGTGTAATGGCAGGAATCTTATTTATCCTTATATCCCAGCACCCAGTTCTGTTCTTGGTCAATAATTCTTTGATAAAACAATTAATTAAGAAATAACACTAGAAGATTCAATTCAGTGTCTCAAAATGGCTGACAATTCACTTTCTTAGAACTGAGGATAATATATCCTCTTCCTATTATTCTGAAATCTGCAGCCTGAAAGTACAAACTGAGATTACTGACTCCATTTCAATGTGACTTCTTGCAGATTCTATGACTTCCCTCTAATCCTCCCATGGGGAGCAATTCCTCAAATCCACTCAGTCTTTCTTGTCAAGGAGCCAGAACTTGCGTCTCCTGCTTCCCACAACTGTTTCTATGTTCCCGATCCCCCATCTCATTGCTTCTTTGAAGCCCTCCATTGCTGAGATTGTTTTTACTCACTCCAACCACCATCTACCAATATCCAGTGCACCCCTCTACATTCTTTGCAGACACTGATAATTGGTTTATAGGGGGTTTTTTTCTTCCCATAGTCACCATTCATCCTCTCAGGCAGCTCTACCACCAGCACTAAAAATCATCTAAGCCCCCAGTTCCTTGACATCTCTGCTTCAGTGTCTCGTATCCAAGTACCAGACTCCCGATTTTTTGGCTTACTTGCTTCTTCCTAGCTGTTGTCCCCTGCATGGGGATGCTGATTAGTAAAGGGGGAGATTGGGTGGACACAGGAGTTTCCCTGAGGTTGGGAACCCTAGGCAAAAGAGAAATTGGCTGTGAGCCATGTAATGGAGGGAAATTGGTAACTCATCTCAGTCAATAAAACCTAAGGAAGTAAGGATGGGCCCAAAATATGAAGTACAGTGAAGGAAGATAAAATGAGTCTTATAAATCAGTATCTCAGACTTAAAATTTATTTTAAAGTGTTTTTGCTTCTCTCTTTCCTTCCAAATCTAAAGGTATAGCTTCTTCTCTCTCTTTATCCATTAGACACTCCCTTGCACTATGCACACATATTTAGCTATCTGCTTGCTTAGAAATTCCAGGGGCTAATCTTAAAACAAACCAGACATGAAGACCCAGCTGTGGAATTCTCCCCTACCTAGAGATGATCTTAAGATGGTTCATCTACAACCCAGCTATAACCAAGATGGCACCAGCCTACACTACTGTTGGTAAATAACTTAAGACAGTCATCTAAACATGCAGACCTGCACCCTACATCACTCCCACATGCTTCCTGTGCCAAGTTTCCCTTTCTAAAAGCCCTCATTTAGCCTAAAGAGCTGAGGTGATTTCTTGACATCATGAGGCTGGCCATCTCTTCAACTGTTAGCATTTGAATAAAGCAGCTTTCCTTCCACCATGCCTCTTTCTTGTGTATTTGGCTTTTTGAGCATCAAGTAGAAAATATGAGTTTGTTTGGTTACAGTGTGACAGGTAAAAGTCTAGAAAAATGTTAAGATAGAAGTAATCACATCTTTAGCACTCCCTTGGTTATCTAAAAAGACCCTGTAATTGTCAGGTCAACTTACTCTTACATTTCACCTTGTCCCCCTCATCCCTGCCTTTGGAGACAAACCTGACTCTATCAGATTAGGCTTTGACTTTCTTTTTTTAAACCAGTATTTATTGAGAGGACAGAAAAAGCTCCCACAGTGGGAGGGGACCCAAGGGGTTGTCCTAGTCTTTGACTCTTGTGATGGAGAGTGGAAGGAAAGGTCTAGTGAGTCAGGAGAAATAACTAGGGGAAATTAGAAGGACTATGAACAGGACAGCTCTCTGGGAGGGCTGGAGAGACAGAAGGATTGGTGGAGTGGGAGATAGAAGAAGTCCTCAGTAGTATACAGAAGAAATGGAAAGGAAAAAATAATTTTAAAAATTGGGTCACTTTATGTCTTCCAAAAAACACAAATGGAATTCATCGTGTGTGTGTGTGTGTGTGTGTGTGTGTGTGTGTGTGTGTGTGCATGCGCGCATCTATGCTTCACTTTGGGCCAGAACCACATAAGTCACAGCCTCAGTTGAACTGCTTTAGAATCCAATGTGGAGGACTGATATCTGACAGTGGCCTAGACTGGGTGAGGACATTTCAAATGCAGTGTCTTCCACTGAGTGCTGTGGCCAACCTCTTAGTGAGCAGAGAGCTGAGATGGCATGGAACCAAGGTGGGTAGACTCAACCTCCCACTACTGCTAGTTCACAGAGTCCTAGTCCCTAACCTGGATCAACCCAACCATCTGTTTCTGTGGGCTTGCTCCCAAACTACCAAATGTGGTTGGAGAAAATTGGCTCTAAAACAAATGTATAATGTTCAAGCTCAGCTGGACCATCCGTGCTGTTCAGCAATTCTTTTACTTACCCATGATTGGTTCCTTTTCCCTCTCCCAAAAGCAGCTCTGCCAATATTTGATCCTTCTTTTTCAGGACTCCAACCCACTTTCTCCATTCATGTATTCAATTCAACAACCAGTTATTGAGCACTTACTATATTCCAAACACTTTTGTAAGGGCTTATGGAAGATAAAAAATGGTCACAAATTCTTTGAAGCACCTCTCATCAAAAATGCGAGTTTATTTCCCTGCCCCTGAATCTGGCCAAGCTATCTGATTTCCTTTGACCAACAGAATGCAGCAGAAATGTTGTTGCATTACTTTCAAGCAAGGTTTCAAGAGTCTCTACAGTTTCCTTCCCAGGTTCCTCTGAGAGCCCTGAGACCACCATGCTCTGCAAGCCACAACATAGGATCCTTGAGAATGAAAGATAACGTGAATGAAGACACCAGTCAACTCAGCCATTATAGCTGAGCCTAGGCACCAGTCAAGCCACCACCTGACGGTAGCTACCCCAAGGGAGCCCAGGAGAGACCATAGGCCAACCCACAGAATGAAATATTGGTGGTTTCTCATGCAACACTTCACTGGCCTGTGAACTGCTCTCCTAGTTCACATCCAATGAACTGCACTACGCATTTATGTTTAGTGATGTAACTTCTACTATAACAGAAAAACACTACAATCTTAGTGGCTTAACATACTAGCAGCATATTTGCTAAAATCTAATCAAGACTCTTGCATTCCATTATTTAGGAACCCAGTTTGCGTTTGTTTGTGTGTTTTTCCGTTTTGTGTCTCTATATTCTCTACATTCTCAGAGTCCCTTTCATTCAGCTAACAAATGGGGAATCATGGTGGGGGTAGGGCACAGTGGGCAATAAGGGAGGAAGGAAGTAGAAATCATGTGAAAATGTGTTGGATCTGGAGTAGAATACAATACTTCAGCCCACAGCCAATTGTCTCAAATTCAGTCAAATGGCCACACCTACCTGCAAAGACATCTCAGAAACGGTCCACATGCGTAGGAAGAAGATGAGGTTTAGTGAACACATAGCAGTCTCTGCAATTGTCTACCCTTCTGGACACCAAGGGAATTTTTTGCTCTTTTTTCCAGTCACTGACTCTCTCACTAAAGGAGACAACTTAGCAATTCATCCATTCAACAATCCCATTGGTGGTCCAGGCATCTGTTCTGTTCCCATTTCACTATAACCAGCTCAAAGTCCAAGATCCCTGGGATAAGTGCAGTATTTTCCCTTAGGTCTGAGAGAGTTTTGCAGAACCAGCAGTTTATATACTGAAAAATCTCTGAGTGGAAAAGGAGAAGGATGGTTGAACAAAAATTTGCATTTGGAAAGGGAAAGAGTAGAACATTCAAGGCAGTCACCAGTAAGTAACAATTCTGAAATTCAGCTGAGTGGGCACAAAAACCTTCTACCCTGGCATAAGGGGACAACCTAGATTAGACCGATTCTATTCTCAAGAACACTTTTGTCCATTTTTCTCCATTGACCCTGGCTTCACACTCTCTGGAAGTTTCTTCCTTGTCCGTTATCTTCCATGGCTATATATGGAATGGGCTTTTGAGAATATGGCTTCCTTAAGGATTTTATGGCTTTTGTAGAAACTTTCTGCTAGGGCTAACATTGAACTCACAGCTTGTATTCAGGTTTGAAAAAAAAATCAAAGCCATTTATTTATTTTTGAGACAGGGTCTTACTCTGTCATCCAGGCTAGAGTGCAGTGGCATGATCATGGTTCCCTGCAGCCTTGGCCTCCTGGGGTCAAAGATCCTCCCACCTCTGCCTCATAAATAGCTGTGACTACAGGCATGTAATACCATGTCCAGCTACTTTATTTACTTTTTGTAGAGATGAGGTTTCACTATGCTTCCCAGGTTGTTCTCAGAGTCCTGAACTCAAACATAAATTCTCCTGCCTCAGCCTCCCAAAGTACTAAAATTGCAGGCGTGAGCCACCACATCCGGCCTAAATGCTTTTATTTTTTTTTTACTTCAACCTCATGGATTTTTTTCTACGATATTCTGTGGAACCACAATTCCCTTAGAAACTTAGTAGGCTTATGATCTATACACTTTTAGTTCTTTCCAAATACTAGTAGCCCAACAATTCTTTCCTCCATCTAATTCTGCAGTCTGCACACTTCTTTTTATCTGAGTATTTCTCTGCTACCTCACTTTCTAGCTGTTCTCTTTCATGCATTAATGGCAGCTTACCTTGAGGTTATCTGAAACAAAAACTTCCTTAAGTTGAATGTTACCATAAGGCTGAGTCTCTTATTTAAACAAGAAACCTTATTGGGATTCTGTTGTCCAAACTCTCTCTCAGTTTTCTTGCTCACTATTTGAGATACAAAACACTCAATTTCGCCAATCCCCATAAAATCTTTGGTCTTTCTCCATTTCCTTCCAACTCAGCTTAAAAATCAGTCAATTTTTGCGTGCTCTCATTACTTTCATGAAACACTTGGGGCAGCTAATAGTGGCCAACACACATTCTCACTTTGACCCTTGTCATTGATTTCCTCTAGCAACAAAGTCAAGGTCCTTCAAAGTTTGGCTTCAATACCTTCTTCTATCTCACTCTACTCCATTATTCAACATGCCCACCAGTCCCATCTGTTGTTCAGACCTCTACATGGTTCCCCATTTCTCAGACATACCGTGTCCCTTCACACTTTGCCTTTGCTTTTGCTCATCTCTGATGATTAAAAATTTTAATATAGCTTCAAGATCCTGCTTAAATACATCTTCTGCAATATCGTTCACAGTTGTATCTCATTCAGTAACTTCAGTCAAAATGAATTTCTTTTTCTCTGTCGTCCCAAATCAATAATGCTATATTCTACCTGAGTAGAATATAGCAGAATTATACTTTATATATTTATTTTGGTCCCTCAACCAACTCTTTACCTAAAGAAGAAACATTTGAGGGCACAGATGATTGTGTTCCTTAGAATGTAATATGGAAGATAGTTGAAGCTCAGTTAATGTTTGTTAAGATTAAATATATGCATAGGAAGCTAACAATATTCTAATCAATGTAATAATTTTGTCCACCCACATCTCACCAATCACCATGGCCAAATCAAGTACGCAACTATCTACCCTGATAGTTAATTCAGCAAAAATGACCAAGCCAGAATGTGACAATCAAATCACTTTGCACTGAAAGAACCATTCTAGTTTTTCTCAGAGCATTAAAAGAGAGAAGACCCTAACAATATGCAGGTGGCCTGAAAAAATCTAATGCTCTCTATCTCCAAAGAGCAGGCTCTTTACTTTTTTCTTGCCACCAAGACAAAGACTCATTGTTTAATTTTGTGCATCTGTCTAAAAGTTATTTGTAAATACAACCTGTTACTTTAAAAGGACAATTTTTGGTAACTGTTTAGAACTCTCTCATTTAAATGCATTAAATCTTGAAAATGTAATGCATTTTCAATGCATTAAGTCATTAAAAACTGCAGAAAAGCATAGAAAAATGGGTATCTTTAGCCAATTCTAGTTCACATTGTTTTGGATTGCTGTTCATAGCACAAAATTCTTGATGAACAGAGTATATATATATACTCTTATTTTGTGAAGATCACAGATATGTATGTAACATACTCTACTAGGAATCTTTTATTTTGCACTCATATTTATTTTGATGATATCTTGATTTTTAAAATTTCCAATGTGCCTTCTGGTTATGTTTTTGTACTTTTTCTTAGACCTGTAACTTTTTAGAGCTGGGAGGAACCTAAAAATCATACAACCCAATCCCTGTATTTTGCTGAAATTCTAAAATGTCTAAAAATTAAAATGTCTAAATTTCTAAAATTCTAAAATGTCTAAATTCTAAAATTCTAATTTGCTCAAGATTAAGCAATAGGAAAATATTAAGATTAACAACAAAGTTTCCTGAATCCACTAAATATGGAAGTGTCATGATAAAACTAACATTTACCCAAGAGGTGTTAGGATCTCTGCCATGCAACTCAGTTCAATCAAACATTTTTTCAATGTAATATTTTTCATTTTTAAAATATAATATAATATTGCCTTACTAAACTAGTAGAGCACTATATAAAATACAGGGCTATCATAATTCTACCAAACCATCTAAGAGTTTCAAAATTCTAGAGTTTTATTTTATATTTCAGACTAGAGTTTTATTTTATATTTCAGACTAGAGTTTTATTTTATATTTCAACTATTTACACACACACACGCACAAACACACACCCCATACACACATATTTAATAGCCTAGGTTAACTGGCAGATACCTCCTTAACTAATATTCATGCCTAACCAACAATAATAAAAATCTTACTCTGCCTGAATGCCTCAAATGAAGCAGTCACTTTTTTTCTTGGTGATTTAATCGCTTCCTTCCATTAATTACTTTGAGGATTAACTGTGGGCAAATGTATTCCAATAATAGGCCAATCTACAAAGAACAGGAAGCTTTCCTTGTGGTCCCAAGGGAAATTTAGCACTTCCGATTGTAACTGAGTTATAGCTCTCATGTTTCTTTTAGCCCTTAAGCCATGTGTGTCACCTTGCCTGTTTGGGTGTAAAAAAAAAAAATGTCACAGGGTGCACTGTTTACATGCTAGCATTTGTACACAATTTCTGGCAGAAGTGAAGATGGCTCTTCTTAATCCGGGCCATACAGGAAGCTATTTCTTTCCAAATCAAGTCATTAATGCTTAAACAAGCAAACACTGCAGCCAAGACAAAAATCAATTTGCAAAAAGGGGAGGCTTTTTTCCAAACACTCCAGCAGTCACTGGGGAAAGATGCTTTTACAAATCTAATGCTTGAGAGTATTACAGTATTAGGTTAGGTTGATCCTATTTTTCTAGTTGGATTTATTTTATTTGAGAGTCAAGGTGATTAGTAGTACTGAATACTATCAGCAATGTTTTTACTACCAGAATAGTTATTATTGTTGTGTTTTTTTCTAAATCACAATCATAGATATCTGTCCAGTAACCTTTATTTGACCTCTTGGCCACTAGTGTCTGGGTATTGTCCAGTGACTGAATGTTCTATGAGGGTCGTTTCCAAACTTTGTTGCATATTAGAATCACCTGAAGGAGTTTTAAAAATCCCAGTGTCTGTGTTACACCCATCCCAATTAAATCAGAATATCTGAAGGGTGAAAGTCAAGCATCAATATGTTTTAATAATCCCCAAGAGGCTGCAATGTGCAGGAAAGGTTGTGAGCCACCACTCCATGACAGTTCTGACTCATGTTGCTTTCCAGGAGATAGACTCAGAATGGAAGATTAAAAGATAACTTAGTTTTCTGTTCTGAGTTCCAGATGTGTAAAATCAAGAAATATTAAAAATATGTGTATTTACTGGGTGATAAAATAGAGGGAAAACATTTGCATCAAGAGTCATTAAATTATTCTTTAATCTACCTATTTTAATTCATAAATCTGTTTCTAAAAGATAATCAAAGATGCATGTACACAAATGTCTATAGCAGTGTTAATTAAATGTCAGAATATTTCAGTAAATTGTCCTATCAATATGTCATAAAGTAAGAAATAATGAAACAACTGTATGAAGAACTATATTTTCATCAAATGTGTTTCATTGCATCAGAATGTTTTTAAATATAATGTTAAGTACAAAAATAAACACATATATGTATACATCATATATATGGACATACTCATCTATTTATAGATTCCATAAATGACTATTATATATATTATATTTGAAACTCAAACATGGACAAACACATCTATGCCTAAATGCAAAAGGACAGGTTGGAAGGTCACACATTAATTAAGAAACAGTGTGTACTCTGAACAGGGTCGTAGGACTGGGCAAAGTGAAAAGAGTTTCTCCTTGTAATGCATGTACTTCTTTAGTATTTGCATTGTTACAATGTTATTAGGAGATTATTAAAATTAAAAATAAACAGAATTAAAACAAACCAGAAAAGCAAACACACATTAAAACAGAAAGAAAGGTTCGCCAAAATGTAAATGGTGATTTCTCTGTATATCTGATTTATTAGGACACACACACACACACACACACACACACGGAAAGGGAGAGGGAGAGAGACAGCACACACAAGAGTGGGAATTTGGGGTAATACTTTAAAATCCCATGTTTTTACTAAGCATCTATTATTTTCATGATTTAAGAAATTAAAACTTTACCCTAAAAATAGATTACTGGATAAATAGAGTCTCACATTTGAAGGGATTAATTCACGTTTTCAGGGGCTTCTGCCTCACCAGTGAGGCCAGGAACAGCATTTGTTTCTCACTGAGTCTTTTTTTTTTCTTCTCAATAAGAAGTTAAAAAGCACATTAGATAACATTATTCAAATCTTGCTAATTCCGTGATCATCTTGTTTTTAGCCTCTTTCAAAGGTGCTTTCTCTAAAGCAGTTCACTTAAAGAAAGATGTCACAATTTTTAAATGGTTCAAACTGGACATTTCAGTCTAATATTCTCACGGCTAAAATTTAAAGAATCTTTAAAGATTTTCTTTTTAGGCCGGGCGTGGTAGCTCAAGCCTATAATCCTAGTACTTTCTTTGAGAGGCTGAGGTGAGAGGATTGCCTGAGCTCATGGGTTCGAGACCAACCTGGGCAACTTGGCAAGACTTCTTCTCTACATAAATCAAAAATTAGCTGGGCATGGTGATGTGTGCCTGTAGTTCCAGCTTCTTGGAAGGTTGAGGTGGAAGGATCGCTTGAGCCTAGCAGGTCAAGGCTGCAGTGGCCGTGAGTGGTCCACTGCTCTCCAGTCTGGGCAACAGAGGGAGACCCCTACTCAAAAAAAAAAAAAAAACAGCTACCAAGTCCGGCTAATTTTTGTTATTATTATTATTATTACTGTAAGGACACAGTTTCACCAGATTGCTCAAGCTAACCTCAAACCTCTGGGTTCAGGCAATCCTTTCACCCTCAGCTCTCAAATTGCTGGGATTAGAGGCATGAGCCACTGTGCCCAACAAGCTTAAAGATTCTTTACATGAGAAAATCATAATTGAGATAGGCACCTACCAAAAAAAGTAAAGTGTAAATTATAGCACAATTATGCTTATTGACATAACTTCTATCAAGTATACTTGATTTTGAGGATTTTTACTAAGACAAGGTTTAAGGAAGTAAAGATCTGTTAAAATACTTAACACTTGTCTGTTAATATACTTAAAATTTGAAAATGAGGCACTAAAAAATTTAGTCAAAAAGTCAAACTCAGTCTGTAGCAGAGGTTAGGAAAATTTTGAATGTTACTAAAGCTAAAGAGTAGGTTTGGTGAGAAAAATGGAAACAAACAAATAATGTTATTGGAGAAAAGAGTATTATGTAAAAAGGCGAGTGGGTTTTCAAGGGTTAAACAGGTTCATTCTGACACATGCCATGTCATTTTGTTCAATCCCATTTTGTTTTCGGGTGATCTACATTAAAAAAGAAATAATTAAACCTAAAAGGAACACTTTATTTTCATAATGGTTTTTCTAATAAATAATTGAGAGTGTTTTAGTGGCTTAACACCCTAGAAATTATTTCCTCATTCACACAATAGTTCAATGCAGGTGTTAGAGGGGTAGCCTTCCGGGCAGTAATTCAGTCTCAGCTTCTTCCTCTGTCATGGCCACACCATCTTCTGGGGTTAGGGAATCTTTTACTTCCAGCCAATAGGTTGTGGGAGAGGAGGTAAGAAGATCTTCCAGGAAAGGGGAAACACATCACTTTGCTCATATTCTTCAGTGGACACATAGTAGCATATTCTTCAGTGGACACATAGTACCCTTGAAGTGAAAGGATTAGTAGGTGAAGCCTTTGGAAGGTAATGAGGTTGTGAAGGTGGAGCTCTCACAAATGCAACTAGTGAGTGGCCTTACAAAAGGGACTAAAGAGATCCCACAACCCTTCCACCATGGGACGGCTACTTATGAACAAGGAAGTGGGCTTTCACCAGGCATAAAATCTGCTCATTCCTGGACCGTGGACTTCCCAACCTCAGGAACTGTGAGCTATACATTTCGGTATCGCCACCCAGTCCATGGCATTCTGTTATAGCAGCACAGCCTAGGACACATTTCATTAGTAAGAACTGGACACTCCACATAGACGGAACTTCAGACTGGGCAGGCTGGACAGTCATATCCTAGCAATAATGCTATATTAAAGAAGGGGAGCATGAATCTTTGGTGAAGCTATATTTGCCACAGCTACCATTTCAGGTATCAGCTCTAGGCATATCAGTGTGTCACTTCTTAATGGCCTAGCCTAAATATAATTCTAATTGTGCCAATTTACACTGGCTTATAGTCATTCTGCAAATACAACATGTATGCAATTCTAGGTCTCAGTTGTACTGTCAAAGCAGTGGCAACATTTGCTTAGATTTTTACAAAATTCCTTTCCTACCCAGCAATCTAATAGAGCAAAGAGGATACCCAACTAATGTACACTTTGGATAAACTGTCTAGAGGTCCACCTACATTCCAGCCTAAGAAACATAGAACAGTTTCTGCTTCATCTCATCTTCACCCACAAACCTTGAATGAATGCCAGGGTACTTTCATTTTGTAAAACAAATAGCTCCTGACTAATAAATCAACCTAGTTTAGGTTTGTTGTTGTTGTTGTTGTTGTTGTTGTTGTTGTTTCATATGTATTCAATTTTATGGTTGGCTTCTTTAATTATGATTTTTTTGAACATGTATAACATTATTCTGGTTCAATAGTCAACACTAAATATAATAGAAATTTTCCTCTCATTTCAAACTCCTACATTCCATTTCCATTTCATTTGCAAAACATAAACATACATTTTTATTTCTCCTTTCTTACACAGATGTTAGAACACCTTAAATTCTCTTTTGAACCATGCTTTATTTATTAACACTATACTTGAAGATCATTCTATAATTCACACAAATATTCCTTATTCTTCTTCTCTGCTACATAGTACCTTATTGTGTGAATATGCCACAAATGTTCAATCAGACTCCAGTTAATGGACATTAGTTTATTTCTCATATGTTACTAAAATGTATACTGTCACAACAAATAATCTTGTGATACTTTTGTATTTGTGGAGGTTTACTTTTAAAGTATATTCCTAGATGTGAAAATGAAATCAACCTAGTTTTAAGGAAGGCAAATATCAACTTTAATTTAGATTCTCCCCATTGCCCATTTATGTCCTGTTCTTTTCCTTTCATCTTTTTTTCTTTACTGACTGAACAGTTGTTCATTTTAATGTTTTGTTCCTCCTTTCACTCATGTTTGTGGAAGAGTCTCTGTTCCTTTGTATCTCCTTCATGGCAGACTCCTGTCACTGGGGCTAGCTGTTGTAATTAACTAATATTTTGTAACCAATAATATGAGGCTATCAGGCAAGCTGCATACTTGGTTTCCAAAATTCTGCAATAGTTCATGCAATAGTTCGATGCAGGTATTAGAGGGGTAGCCTTCCAGGCAGTAATTCAGAGTGCCAGGCTCTTCCTGTACCATGGTCATACCATCTTCACAACTGTTGATATAGTTCAGATAGTTTCAAATCTCATGTTGAAATGTAGTCCCCAATGTTGGAGGCAGAGCCTAGCGAAAGGTGTTTGGGTCATAGAGGTGGATCCCTCATGAATGACTTTGTACCATTCTCATGGTAACAAGTGAGCTCTCACTCTATCAGCTCAAGGGAGAGTTGGCTGTTGAGCCTGGTACCTCAATCTTTCTCTCTTGCTCCTCCTTTCTTCATGAGACATGCTGGTTTCTTTTGCCTTCTGCCATGAGTAAAAGCTTCGCAAGACCTCATCAGAAGCCAAGCAGATGCCAGGGCCAAGCAGGAGTCTGAGCTGAATAAACCTTTTTTTTGCTATAAATTACCCAGCCTCAGGTATTTCTTTGTAGCAATGCAAAATGTATTAGTACAACTATATATATTGCTTTATAGAATTGTTATCTTAGCAAGGGTCATTCATCTTCCTTATATTTTAATAAAGATAATATCTGCATCTAGGCCTCTCCTCCGTTATAATAACTTCATTGGTCACTCCAAACCTGTAGGCCTTATAACTTATTTCCTCCCCAGTAAATCAGTCAGATACTGCCAGTCACAAAGCCCTAGTGAACATGAGTGCCACTAGGGACTGTTGCTGGGCGAAAGAGTAGAAATGGATCCGGTCAGACCCATCACTGCTACTGGAAAAGCACATGCCCTCCTGAGAATGAGTCACACATTAAGACCAGTCTATTTTTACATCTTTACTTTTATAGCCCAGATGAGCCTGGTGTAACTTTATTACAATAATTTGAACCCTGTTGTCTAAGTCCATTACCATACACTGCTATTGAGATAGAAGTCCTTTGGTGGTATGGAAAATATCTTAAAATATTGTCTTTGAATGGTGACCAAAATAAATATAAAATAGTTTCCTATTTCTGTAAGATAGAAAACTGCTCTCTATTATGATACCCCATTTTGTACCAGTGGCTAAGAAAACACAATGGCTAGATGTTTCTTTGATCTACGTTTGACTTATGTCTTTTTGCCAGAGCTGCAAGCATTTCTCAATTGTGTTTGAAAGAGAAAGAGAGAGGCAAAATCTGTGATCTGTGAGCATACACTTATGTGGTACAATCAAAGTTCTGGTTCTGCTTTGTTTAAGTTTATCACAGCACTCAGTAAGAGGTTTGTTACATTTATTATTAAGCCTCTATCCAAGGTCACATTATGGTCATCTTTTTGACATGTAGGGTGGTGTGTTAAGTGACAGGGTAGCAATGGGATGTGGGGAGGCCTCCTACAAAGAAAAGTACAACCTTCATTATTTTAGAAACCCAAATTTTAGGGTTAACTGCTAATGTGTCATCTAAACATTATCCTGCTGTTCACATAACTGGAGCTGCAAAGAATCTTGATTTTCCAAGTCCAAGTTCATTTTGCTATCTATTGTCTCCTTATCACCTGCCCCCAATCTTGACTGGACATTTCAGTATTGGGGGCTGAAATTATCTCTAACTCAAGCCTCCTGAACAAGGCCTCTCAGTTTCATCCAACATATTTCCTTATTTCAGCTTTAAATCATATTCACCTTCATCTATATCATCTTGGTGGAGCTACTATAGGCATGCTTTCTTCTCTATAGCTTTCTCACTTTAGAATATAGCGTGTAGCCTTTTATTCTAAGTTATTTAATATAAAGAGACTATCATCTTTTCTGACATATTTATAGGGGCTGCTATGAGATTGCCTTAGAAGTCTCTATTATTATCAATGGTAGAGTATTATCTATGAGATTACCATAGAAGTCTCTATTATTATCAATGGTAGAGTATTATCTACTCAGAATAACACTAATAAATAATTTTAAAATATAAAATCAGCTCTATTTTCATTCAGGTAGAGCCACCACTTTATAGATTAATTTGCTGGGGAGAATATTTGCAGGGACTGCTGTTTATTGCTGATAAATATAGCTTGTTTATTTAAGCTCTTTACCTTGCTGTAACCCTGCTGAGAGATCTTCTGAAGCAAGAAGCTTTAGCATGGCACAGGCAGGTAATAGGCTGAAAGCATTGGACTATCTCTTATTGAAGGCACTATGATCAGATAATAAAGCAACCACTGTAACTCAAGGTCAAATGATCCCTAATCTGAAAACAATCTCTAAATGGCATAAGAACGGCTTTAACCGTAACATCCACTGCATTCGAGGCCCTATTTCATCTCTCTGCAGAGCAAAGTCAATAATATGAGAGTCATAAACCAAGCAGGGTTGCAAATCCTCTTATGCTACCTGCTAGAAATCAAGGGAATGGGGAAAAGCATTGTTTTAAAATTTCACTAATGCAAAGAAATGAGAAAATAGTTCATAAGGTGATTGTTCTATGTGAGCAGCGGTCAAATAATTTTATTTGATGGAAATTGTTTTCTCTGCTTGCTTCCTGAATCCTCCATTTAACATTTCTAAGAAAACATTCCAATGGAAAAGGCGAAAAGTATACAAAAATAAAATAAGGCATGTTAATCATATTTTATAATTGAATGAGTCAAACACTTTTATTCATACAGACGCTTCCTGGCTCTGTCCTATACGTTTAATTCCTCAGAATCTAAAACAGAAATGAACTTTGACGACTCACTTCTGTATTGAGTTTTATGCCTCAGAATGCTTCATATCTATTTCTGTGACTAAAGGGAAGAAGGAGTTATTTGGATAATGTTAAAAAAATGAAATTTTAACTTCAATGTGTTAGAATCAAAAGGTTTGCAGAATTAATGCCTCTCAAATTTTAGTGTACATACAAATCAACTGGGACTTTCGGGGAAGTACAGATTTCAGTTCAGTAAGTTTGGGGTAGGGGCTGGGAAACTGCATTTCTAACAAGCAACCAGGTGATGCCAATCCTTGTCCAAAGTTCACATTTTGACTGGTAAGATCTCCTAATTTTGTGTTATACCTGCAAGGTTTCAAAAGGTTTATAAAGAAAGACAAAAGATGGCAACCCTGTTGGGACCCCTCCTGCTGCCAAGAGGTTTTCTATCTTCTAATACATTCCTACTTACTTACAAAAAGAAAGAAAGAAAGAAAGAGAGAGAGAGAGAGAGGGAGGGAGGGAGGGAGGGAGGGAGGGAGGGAGAGAGAGAGAGAGGGAGAAAGAAAGAAAGAAAGAAAGAAAAGAGGGGAAAGTGATTTTCTGGACATATCAATCATTCTCCACTTTCATTTACATGCATAGATATATTTAACACGTTTTTTAAAGAAACCACAAAGTATGTAATTTATCCCTTCAAAAATGTAAACTGATACAAATGCAAAATAATCACTATTATGATATGTGCTAAGCTTTGCATTAACATCTAATGTACCTTTGATTAATTCATGGACTACTAATTTAATCGTCTTACTGTTATCAGTAAACTGCTCTCAGATTACTAAGGAAAGACAAATTTAAATATAACCAATCAAAATATTCAGTTAGCTTTCATTGAATGGTTTATAAGTACTAGAGCAAAAAGATTGTTTTAAATTACAGTTGCAAGCCGGGCTGGGTGGCTCAGCCTGTAATCCCATGCTTTGGGAGGCTGAGGCGAGTGGATTGCCTGAGCCCGTGGGTTTGAGACCTGCCTGAGCAACTTGGCGAGACCTCATCTCTACAATCAATCAAAAAATTAACCGGGCGTGGTAGCGCACGCCTGTAGTTCCAGCGACCTGGAAGGCTGAGGCGGAAGGATCACCGGAGCCCAGCAGGTCGAGGCTGCGGTGGCCGGGAGCGGCCACTGCACTCCAGTCTGGGCGACAGAGTGAGACTCCAACTCAAAAAAAATAAAA
>CAUYQG010089269.1:0-11587 GCA_963574415.1 Tarsius wallacei
CTGGGCAACTTGGCAAGACCTCATCTCTACAATAAATCAAAAAAAATTGTAAGAGACATAAAAGGATATCCAGAAGAAAATCAAACTAAGGACAAATACTGCAATAATTCAAGGAAAGGTACTTGAAAAATATTTGAAAGAATATGAAACTACTTAATGAAAGAGTACATTGCATATCTGATAATATCAAGACTGAACAATCAATACAAAATATATTTTGGTAAAACTTACTGGAGTAAAAGAAGGAAGAAAAAACACATGGCCACTTTTTTTTTTTTTTTGAGTTGTAGTCTCACTCTGTTGCCCAGACTGGAGTGCAGTGGCCGCTCCCGGCCACCGCAGCCTTGACCTGCTGGACTCCGGCCATCCTTCCACCTCAGCCTTCCAAGCAGCTGGAACTACAGGCGTGCGCTATCACGCCCAGCTAATTTTTTTTTTTTTTTTATTGTAGAGATGAGGTCTCACCAAGTTGCCCAGGCGGGTCTCGAACCTGCGGGATCAGGCAATCCATTCACCTAAGCCTCCCAAGGTGCGGGATTACAGGCTGAGCCACTGAGCCTGGCCTGAAATGATTGTTTTTAATTTCTAATTCTTCCCTGAATTCTGTCACTTTATATCTAATTCTGATTTATGTTATTCTTTTATGTCTCTTACCATTTTTAATAAGTGACTTATCTCATTTTAAAATACAAGGTAATAGTTTTAATATGTTATGTAAGTCTTTCTAGTATACTTTTGTCTGTAGGCATGTTATTCTCCTAGTCTTACTCTCTCTTATTTTTGACAACATCGTATGGAATTTGACTTTATTTCTGTGTCTCATTTTTGTGTGAAACTTGTTTTCCTGAACTTTAGGAAGTAACTTGGCTCAGGTTAGCTTTTCTACCTTTATGCTTCTTTGTCTGTTTTTGTTCTCTAATGTTCAGAAATATGGTAGCTTTTGCTCTGAGGTTTCTTGGCACTGTTCCCCGGCCTCACTGTTACCTGCACTCCACTCCCTTTTCTTTTCATCCTCTTGATTTTCTCTATTGTGCTCAGCTTTGACTCCACTACTAGTTCTTTCTCCTTAGTATGGGATTCTGTTCCAGAAGGTAGTCCTGGCCGGTCTGTTTCAGGAGTCCTTTGAGTCTACACTGCTCCAATTCCTTTCAGCCCTTATTATCCCTGACACTCACCTGCTGTCATTAGAGGCAAAACCCCTTCCAGTTGCAACTGCTGTCTCAGGTTGGCTTGCCACAATTTTGAATTTTTTTGAATTAATCCTATTATCAGGTCTATTAGATGCCCAGTTTGGCTTTCCTTTGCTTTCTCCCAGAGAAATGCTGATATTATGAAGGTCTTATGCTTGCCAGTGGCCTATTCTAACCCTTTTATACTATGAAGTTCACAGGGACACCACAGAAATACAATCCCAAACTTAACAATGCTTCAACTTCAAAGTTTTTGACTTTTTGATGGTGTGAAAGCAACACATTCAATGGAAACCGTACTTCCAAGTACCCGTACAACCATTCTGTTTTTTACTTTCAGGATAATATTTAATAAATTATGTAAAATATTTACACTTTATTATAAAATAGGCTTTCTGTTAGATGACTTTGCCCACATGTAGGCTTATTTAAGTGTTCTGAGCACATTTAAGGTAAGCTAGACTAAGCTAAGATGTTCGGGAGGCTAAGTGTATTAAAAGCCTTTTTTACTTATATTTCAACTTACAGTAGGTTTATCGGGACTTATATTGTAAGTCAAAGAGCATGTGTACTTAGTTTTAAAGGTTTTGGTTTTTGTTTCTATTGCTCTGCCTTGTTTTATGTAAGGAGTTGGAGTGATTCAAACATTCTGCCTTTGCTTCCCAAAATGCTCCTATGTTTTTATTTAAAAATATGTATTCAGTCTTCTTTGCATATAAGTAATAATGTAGCATATCAAAGAGAAATAATTTGTGTGTAAAATATATTCCTGAATTATGTACAAAGTCTTCCTAAAATTGATTTGTTAATTTTGACAATTTAAGTCTTTAAAACTATTTCTTATTTTAAAAGCAAAGACTATTTGTTATCTTATTTGATAGAAGCAATTGTTAGCCTGAAGGTAAAACAAGTTAGCACTCCTCCTTAATAGCAAAGGAATTTAATTTTATTAGGTATATTATTGTAATAGTTGTTGTCAGTTGAAAGATCTTTTTTAATTATAAAATTGCAAGTCATTTATATAAAAATAAAAAGGCACAACTTTATAGATTCAAAAGAACCAAAAATTGAATTAAAAAATTTTTTTTGAAAGAGAAGAATGGAATTTGCTGTCACTTTTTTTCACCTTTTAGATTCTTATTAATTCTCTCTGAAGAATCAAAATAGCAGATTATTTTAGATTCATCAAGACTGAATATTTCTTTGTATTTAGATCTTTAATGACGTACAACATAATATAAAAAAACCCAAAGAGACCGACTTCTATGACTAGGTGTTGCTCATTGTGTCATCCTGAGGCAGTAGGAGAACAGAGGTGGAGTTAGTGCTGGCCAACTAAGCCAAACCTGTTTTCTCACCCATTCAGTGTGCTGCAAAGGAGGCAATGACTTCCTGTGACGGCCTGCCAGAAGAGACAAACTCTGGGAACCATGGGGAAAAGCACATTCTTTGCATCTCAGAGACATGTAACACTAAGGAACTTTGTTAAAAGGGGGGGGAAATAAAGCCCCGGAAAACTCTTCCACGTGCTCTCAACATGGCCTGGAGTTCAATCAACCAATGTGGGAGGAAGAGGAAGCATCCAGCCCCAAAGCAGCGCTGAGTCTGGCCCTCCCCTCCTGCTTGGCAGCTAGGACAGGTTTCAGCTGACTCCAGAAAGACTCCAGAAAGACCAGACTAGTCTCTGGAGGGCTGAGGTGGGAAGGACACTTCTCAAAATATAAATACATTTAGTATGGAAGGAGCCAGGACAATTCTGGAGGCATTCACATGCCCAAATCCCCACTTCCCCCATCTCAGGGCCTAGACTGGCAAGCACAGTCTCCACGCGTGACCTTCTAACCTCCAAAAGAAATCCCGAAAGCGTGCCCCTTCTCCTTCCCCACAGGTGGGTTCTGCAGGGCCCCTGGAGGGGGTGGTTCTGCAGCAGGGACTAGGCAGGGCCTGGTCTCAGCTGGCTCCCACATGAGCCGTGAGGTCTTCCAAAGCATTGTCCTGGTCATTGCTGTGTAATAGCAAAACTTTCTGAATGTTTTTCAGTTCAAAGCCCATTTCCTTAAATTTGCTCATTAGCTGAAGAAACTCCATCATCTTTTTCTGTGAACACTGGTGCATTTCCAGAGCCTCTTCCACTAAAAGAGGGTCAAAGCCCTTCTCACAAAGCTGTCCATTATGCCAAAGAGATAGTCGGGAATCTGCTCAGTAGTCTCTTTCTTTTTCATGGCTCTCAGGACACACTCATACAAATAATCCATGTTGACTACTATCTCCACATACTGTCGCTCACTGGGGGACAGCATTTGCAGTTCAGAATAGGCCTGGGGACAGTTGGACATGTCAGGAACTTGTGACACTGAGAAGTTTGGAGAGCTGACCAATTTGGAAGATGATTCCTCTGTGCACACAGACAAAACAGAGAGGGAAGGCATCTGTGAAGATGCCAGAGTTGGCATCTCTGTGCCATTGTCTAAGTTCAAAGCTGAAAGCCCAAGAGTATGATGTCCATTGAGGTCCCTGGCACTGCTTTGGGTGAAGGGCTTTAGGGAATTCTGGAATGTGCCATTGCGGAGGCAGAATGTGCCATGGAAAGTGCTCGCTAGCTTGGCTTTCTTCTGATTGCTGTTATCAGAGTCAATTTTGGGGAAGGAGAGGGATTTTGTGTTGCTTACTGCAGGGATAGGGGTAGGGACACTTTGGAAGACAGTGACATCTTTTCACAGTTGCCCAACTGTGGTAAGGTTATAAAGCCATTGGGTTTATAAGAGGCTTGAAATCTAGGATCGCCCACTCCAAGGATGCCAGGATGTCTTCATCCTGTAATACAGACCCAGAGCCTCTTCGGGGCAAGTTATTGTCCAATAACAGCCATAATGGGTCCAGTGGTTCCTACCAGAATGTTTCTCAGCTCTTCCTTCTTATCAATAGTTTTGAACTCCAGATTGTCAAATGGGTCCTCCTCACACTCAAGGTCAGCAAGACTGAAACCCGCCTTTGTGTGGGGTGGGTTGAGAACTTTCTGTTTCTCAGCGGTACTGCTGACTCCACTCGCGGTAAGAATGTAGTTGTGCTGTAAGTTGACAAGGATGGGATTAATCATTAATAGGAGGTGGCATTGTGACTGTGCTGAGTCTTGGGAAAGCTCATTTTGCTGTGGCCCTCTGGGCCACTCTTAGAATTCACTTCAGCTTCTGCTTCCTCAGCCTTGCGCTCAGTTTCCCTCTGGGCTTCCTGGATTTCCTTAATATCTTCGGCCCACTCAGTGGTTTTCTTTTCCAAGGAGAAGCCATACTGTACTTTTCGGACAACCTGCAAACAATCAGGCAAGGAGAAGCCAATAGGCAGACCAACTCTAGCTGATGTTTTGAATTTGTCTTCTATCTCAAATGGGACATCGTCAACGGAACTGACAGTCTCACGAAAGTCTGCATCCAACTTCTTAGAAGCCACTTAGAACCTGAATGCTGACGCTGCCTCTGTCCCAGGAGCCAAAAGGTGCTGGTGCTGGCCCGCCAAGCTTGGTCTTCCCTGAGCTCCTGCCAGCCCCTGGAGAGATCAAATGTGTTGAAGTCCTACTTCCCTCCTCCTTCCCCTCGCTGTTCCCTGTGTCACCTTTAAAAGATAAATTATTTCCTTTGAATAATTTATGTTTGTGTATTACTTTTCTGGTTTAACATATCTTCCCTGCTGGGAATTTTCCCCTCAAAATCCAAAAAAGAACCGGAAGTTTAGGTAACTATTTTTTCCCCTCTAAAGACATTTTACTTAGAATATATATATATATATTTTATACATACATATATATTTTATTTTTTGAGTCAGTGTCTCACTCTGTCACCCAGACTGGAGTGTAGTGGCACAATCATAGCTCATCACAGCCTTGGCCTCCTGGGCTCAGGCGATTCCTCCACCTCAGCCTCCTGAGTAACTGAGACTACAGGCCAGTGCCAGCAAGGCCAGCTATTTTTTTTTTTTTTTTGTAGAGACAAAGTCTCTCTGTGTTGCCCAGGCTGCTCTCTAACTCCTGGACTCAAACAGTCCTCTCACCTCTGCTTTCCAAAGTGCTGGGATTACAGGCGTGAGCCACTGCACCCGGTCTGATAGAGGATTTTTAATAAGATTATTTTTAGTGTGATATTCAAAATCACCAAATTAATGGAAATTTGGTATTGTTGCCTATCATGTTTATCAGTTTATTATAACACAGTCACAAGAAAAACATAAAAATCAACCAAACAAGAAAAACTTATCTTCCTGAAAAGAGATTCAGAATCATCAGCAAACATTATTGTTTAGTTTTTATTTGTCCATTAGTGAAAAAGATAGCTTAGTGTAGTTGATAGCTGTAAAACAATTGTTTTAGTAATAAACATCTGTGCAATAGCTTTTTTTGTGAGATTTTTCTATTAGTAAACATGATAAAAGAGAATATACTACCAAGAACACTAAAATATCAAATTAAAATCTGATTATGAAGTCCTTTGGCTTATTCATGAATATATAAGCCTCCATGTTTATTTCTACAGCATATCTGCAACATGTAGAAAGAGAAAAAGTGTTTATTAAGTTGCTTTATTTACAGCCAAATTTAAATGTTAAAATACTGCATTTTTTGTTGTCAGCTTTCATGTTTTATAGCTTTTTCTTGCCATTAACATTAAAATATGTAAACAGAATACTTATGCATTCTGAAGCCTGTAAAAAGGTTTTTGCTGCGCACCAGTTAATCAAACTGCTGCTCTAGTCATTGGAGAAAGAACCAGAGACTATAACTGTAAATACTGCATAGTTGTGAAAACATAAACAACTAATCATCCTTGTTTTTTATTTGTGTGTGTTTTTTTAAAGTACATGTTTATACAGTCAACTATTCTCTTTAAACATACCTTAATATGCCATCTGTTTCCACCCAATCTGTAGGTAGAAAACCTTTGTTAGAACTGAAAAATCTCTTTTGTCAGGATATACATTTTAACTAGGGTGACAAAAATCAACCTTATTGCTTTCCAGGTTGAGTAAATGAAAATCACTCCAAATTATAGAACATGTTTATGTCAACATATGACAACTATAAGAACTTGGTTTTTATGATTTCACTTTTATATTGATTAATGTCAATTGATTTTTTAAAAGCACTTAATGAAGTATAGCCATTTCCTTGATGATTGTTTTTTGACTCCCCAAATTGACTTTATTAAGTGCATTTTTGTGGAATTCAGGAACTTTTAGATGGTAGCTCCTTCTGAAAGTATTAAAACTTGGGAGTCATCAATTTTAAACACATTTCATCGTGGATTGGTTTGAAATTATTTGTCCTTATTAGTGAGATATATCAGAAAACAGAATGTTAGTTGGTTGGTTTATTTTTAGAGCTTGTGGGCCTACCAGATGAATAGAAACTGAAGGACAGAGCTACTCACATTAGCATGGTTGATATGTTTACTTTGAACCAGTCCTGCCTCACCAGCCTTTGCAGCAAATCTTTTTTACATACTGTCTGCCCTTTTCTATTCCATCTCACTATTAATTCTTCTTCTTTGCTCTTACGTACCATTGTCTTGCAGTTCACTTTCCTTCATAACTGGTCATTGTTTGAAACAAAAGCTTTTCTTTGATTATTTACTATATTCTCAACCTATAAACTTTATTTTTATTTCATTTTTTTTTGAGTTGGAGTCTCACTCTGTCACCCAGGCTGGAGTGCAGTGGCATGCTCACAGCCACCACAGCCTCGACCTGCTGGGCTCAGGCGATGCTTCCGCCTCAGCCTTCCAAGTAGCTGGAACTACAGGCGCACGCCTGGCTTATTTTTTTAACTTATTGTAGAGCCGAGGTCTCACCAAGTTGCCCAGGCGGGTCTCGAACCCCTGAGCTTAGGCAATCCTCTCGTATCGCCTCGGCCCCCCAAAGTGCTGGGATTACGGGCTTGAGCCACCATGCCCGGCTCTCAACCTATAAACTTTAAAAAGAAGTTATAAAACATCATGTAAAAACCCATTTTTGAACTTTTAAGTAGATAACTGGGAATTTTATGAGAATCAGAGAAACAATTTTTGATTGGATGTGATATTAAAGATGTGCCTCCAAATACCAACAATTTAATATTTATTGTATATGTTTTCAAAAATATTCTGAATTAGTGATTTTTCATTTCAGAAAAATCTTATAATTTTTGATCATGCCATTTATTTTCCTCATTCCCCACAATTATTTCAGTGCATATAATCACTCAAATATCCTCTTCCTCCTCCTTTCCCCCTCAACTTGAGTTTAAATTATCAAAATACTTGAATGCTATGTGATTTTGAGTTTAAAGAATTTTTTTTTAAGTTTTGTTTTTTAATTCCTAATTTATTTCTTCACTTTTTATTTGTAATATTATAGGCCTATTGCAAATAATTTGGACAAAAAGGAAGACTATAGCAAGATGTAATGTATTAGCTGTTCGGCCTTAATAGTCGATATTTAAAATCCTTATCAATAAGTTGATCAAACTAGCAGTATGCCAACTGTTTTTTACTAATCAAATTACGTGTGTGTACCTCGATATATATGCAAACATATACAATATTGGCAAAAGTATAGGGATAAAATTAAAAGACAAAAGGCAAACGACAATCTGGAGAGAAAACATTTGCACAAATATGAAAGCACAGGGTTGGCAGCCTTACAATGTCAAGATCTCATACTGTACAATCAAGAAATGACAGAATTGCAGTATCCCAGAGTTGTATGTGAACTACGGTTGCTGATCCTTCCAGCTCAGAGAATGTTGGCGGGGTGGGCGAGAGTGCTGGTGGGAGACGTGCAGAGGAAACACATACAACAGGGAGAAATGACATCTGGCAGAGAAAGAAGTGACAGAGCTACGGTTGGGTTACATGATTCTTGGAGACTGTTTAGTGTAGGGGGAAATAGTTTCACTTGAGAGTTTTGTTTGCTCTAAATAACACTGCACTGTGATAATGACGAATCAGTCTGCAAGAAATGGTTTTATGTGCAATTGTGTGCAAATAAGTTTTGCTGTGAAAAAGTAAAAAAACATATTTTGGTGTAAGAAGGCTAAATGGGCAGCTTCTTTTTTTGACTTACTGGACAAATGAGGCATTATCTTTAGGCAACTATTTGAAAACGCACTGTTATATTCACTTAACATTTGCTTTGAGTCCTGGTTGCAGTCAAACTCAGTTTGCTGGAAATGATGTAATTTCTGTTCACTGAAACAATAGAATAAAGGAAATGGACTTTTGTACTCTGTGGTAGATGGCTACTTAATGACATTTGAAGCATAAGATGTTTATCACTGAAAACTGAAATTAGCCCCATAACTAGTAGGCTCTGTTTGACACTTTAAAGGTATAAACGCAATAAAGAGCATAATTAGGGATAACAGGCTTTTGTGCTTGGCAGAAATATGTCACATTTTGTTAACATACATTGTTTAATATTACTCTGTTGACAGATTCTCCAGATACTATTTTTTCCCCATGGCAATATTTGCCACTATATGTCTGTGACTTAATATAAACACTTTTTAATGGTTGATTGTAGTTGAATGTTGAAAACCCTGTGGTAATAGCAAAGTGAACTATCATATATTTTGTGTGTAACAAGTATGGATATTGTAACTTACCTGAAAGAATTCAATTACACTACATTTAAGAAATTGAACTTTTTTATTAGCCATGAGTTTGCTGTCTCAGACTTCCTCATAATTCAGTGCAGAATTGCAGTGAACACTTTCTCTCGGCACCTTGTTTTAAATTTTTGTTTGAGTTATCCCATAGTCAATCCCAAATTATTATATTTTCACAATGATCACTGTAAACATTTAAATTTAAGTACCCAAATCAATGAATAATTTTTACTTTGTTTCAGAATGTTTAAGATCACCTCAGTAAAGTAATAGAAACATAATACACTTAAAATGTTCTTTTAATGTTTTAAATTTGTGTCATTTCTCTTTTTATAAAGGATGGGGATGGGGGAGAAGAGAGGACTTCAGATTTTTATATTTAATTGAACTAACAGCAAGTCCTGACAAGTAATAAATAACAGTGGTTCTGAGTGACTAAATAAATTGGTTTCCACAAGCAATGATTCATCTTCTGTCTTTCATTGCCATCAGGCTAAGAGACAGCTTCTTTTTGTCAGCTTATAGGGAAAATATTTGATAATGTAACAAACCTGTTTCTATTCCTGCAATAGAAGCTCCATTACCTTCTATAGTGGCTGCATTTTAAAATATTTAAATACAATAATTGAGTCTATGTTTGATTGTTTCTCTACTTAAAACTTTGTGAAGTTTTAAGTTCTCAGTGCTTGTGGTGTTTTACAATGTTCTACAATTTTCTTCTTAATTTTTTCTTTGACCCACAGATTACTTACAAGTGTTTTAGTTAGTTTCCTAATATTGGGGGACTTTCTTTCTTTCTTTTTTTTAGATAGCAGGATTTATTGAGAGGACAGAAAAGCTCCCACAGTGGGAAGGGACCTGAAGGGGTTGCCCAATATTTGGGGATTTTCTAAAGGTCTCTGCTACTGATTTTTAATTTAATTCTGTTGCAGTCAGGGGAAATATTTTGTTTGACTTGAATCTTTTAATTTATTGAGGTTTGCATTACCACCTAAAATGTGGCCTCTGTTGGTAAGTGTTCCATGCACACTTAAAGAGAACGTGTTTTCTGCTCTTGTCAGGTGGAGTGTTTTATACACGTCAATTAGGTCAAGTTGGTTTATAGTGTTGTTCACATCTTCTATAATCTTAACTCATTCTGCCTATTTCTTCTGTATTTATTGAAAGGGGGCATATTTTCTGATGCTGCAAAAAAAATAAAAATTACTGCAAACTGGGGTTAAAACAGCACACATATGTTATCTCACGGTTACCATGAGTCAGGAATCTTGGGATGGCTTAGCTGGGTCCTTTGCTCAAGGTCTCAGAAGATGGCAATCAGGGTGTCAACTCAGGCTGGAGTCTCATGTGAGACTTGGAGGCCTTTTCCAAGCATATATGGCTGTTGCCAAAATTCACTTCTTTGCAGCTGTCAAACTTATGGTAGCTTGTTTTTTCAAGGCACAGTAGGTCAGAGAGACTGACTTCTTTCATCTTTTACTTCTTCACCCTATGTGTAAAGGGCCCACCTGATTTAGGTTAGATCACCCAGGATTATCTCTCTTTTTTTTTTTTTGAGTTGGAGTCTCACTCTGTTGCCCAGACTGGAGTGCAGTGGCCGCTCCCAGCCACTGCAGCCTCGACCTGCTGGGCTCCGACGATCCTTCCGCCTCAGTCTTCTAAGTAGCTGGAACTACAGGCTAATTTTTGATTTATTGTAGAGATGATGTCTCGCCAAGTTGCCCAGGCGGGTCTCAAACCCGCGGGCTCAGGCAATCCACTCACCTCAGCCTCCCAAGGCACAGGATTACAGGCTGAGTCACCGAGCCCAGCTTCTTTTTTTTTTTTTTGAGTTGGAATCTCACTCTATCACCCAGGCTGGAGTGCAGTGGTACACTCACGGCCATCCCACCGTTGACTTGCTGGGCTTCAGCTATCTTTCTACCTCGGCCTTCCAAGTAGCCGGAACTACAGGCATGTGCTACCACACCTGGCTAATTTTTGATTTATTGTAGAGACGAAGTCTCACCAATTTGCCCAGGCTGATCTCGAACCCATGGGCTCAGGCGATCCACTTGCCTTGGCCTCCCAAAGTGCTGCGATTACAGGCTGAGCCACTGAGGCCAGCCAATTATCTCTTTTTAATTAAGTCAAAGTCAATTGATTAATGACCTTAATTACATCTGCAAAAGTTCCTTCACTTCTGCCATGTAACATAACTTAATCACAGAAGTGAAATCCTGTCATATTTATAAGTCCCAGCTAGGATTTATACAGGGAAGGTATACCAGAGGATAGGTACTGGGGAGGTACTCTTAGAATTCTGCTCACCCGAGAAGGGTATTTAAATCTCCAACAATAATTGTGGATTTTTCCATTTCTCCTTGCAATCCTTTTTTTCTTTTTAATATTTATTTAGTTTTCGCGACACGTGGGAGCCCACCTCTGGTGCAGGAAGGACTTGAGAGAGATCTCTTTGTCACAAGTCTTTGTCACCTCCAATATAATATATGTGGAAGAATTAGGCCCATTTGAAAATTTAACAATTGTGACACAAAGAAAACCACCTCCTTGCAATCCTATTAATTTTTTTTTTTTTTTTTTGAGTTGGAGTCTCACTCTGTCACCCAGACTGGAGTGCAGTGGCTGCTCCCGGCCACCGCAGCCTCTACCTGCTGGGCTCCAGCGATCCTTCCGCCTCAGCCTTCCAAGTAGCTGGAACTACAGGCACGCGCTACCACGCCCGGCTAATTTTTTGATTTATTGTAGAGATGAGGTTGTGCTT
>CAUYQG010089270.1:0-21215 GCA_963574415.1 Tarsius wallacei
CAATTAATGGCAGTAAATACCTGTCTGGGGATGGGGGGACACTTCTTACAAACAAGGGTGCCTGAACGAGACATATTTGTGTACCTAACCCTTAAATGTACCCCTCAATATCACAATAAAAAAATAATTAAAAAAAAAAAATCTTGTTTATACTTGCTGTAAAAAAGGAATAAACTTCTAATACCTGCTGAAACATGGATGTACTTTGGGAATATTATAGTAAGAGAAATAAGCCAGACACAAAAGACTAATATTTTGTGATTCCACTTATATAAAATATTTAGAATAGGCAAATTATAGAGACAGAAATTGGATTAGAGTTTTCCAGAAACTGGAGAGAGAGGTTACTGGTGAGTTATTGCTTAATGAGTATACAGTTTCTGTTTGGATTTATGAAAAATTTTGAAAATAGATAGTGGTGGTAATTGCACAACAGTGAAAAATGTAATTAATTTCACTATATTTACAGTCACAATTAATTAAAATGGCAAGTACTAAATTATATATGTTTACTATAATAAAAAAGAATATGACTTGATTTGCAAAATTGTGTATGAGATTCTGTAATTTCAGATACTAGTAACACATAATTAACATTTATTGTAATAAATCCTTCCATTGTAACCTTTACCCTTAGACAGTTTTGAACTTTTAGTGACCAAGTAGTCTATAACTATCATATTTCCAGTACATTTATCCCTTAACAATGACTTTATTTTTCTTTAGTTTATTTTCTCTTTTTAAATGTGAATAGCAATTTAAGAATGTCATATTGTAAGTATATTGTAACACACTATGATTTGAATATTTATTTTATAAATTTTTTGTTTTTAGAACTTCAAATTACAGACATAAGTTCATGAATATACTTTAATATGTAGCACCTATATATTTATGTTTTATTCTTATTTATTTTTATAGCTTTAGGGGGTACAAATAGTTTTTGGTTACATAGAGGCATTGTATTGTGGCAAAGAAGTCTAGGCTTTAAGTGTACCCATCACCCTCACCTGCGCACATCGCACCTAACAGGTAATTTTTCATCCTTCCCCCACTTCCTATACTCCTTTTTCTGAGTCTCCAATGATTTTTATACCATTCTATATGCCTTTATGGATCCTCAGCTTAGTTCCCACTTATTAATGAGAACATGCAGTGTTTGCTTTTTTGTTCCTGCATTAGTTCACTTAGGATGATGTTCTCCATTTCCATCTAAGTTGCTGCGAAAGACATTATTTCATTCTTTTTTATGGCTAAATAGTATTTCATTATGTATATCACATTTTCATTATCCATTGATCAGTTCATACACATTTAAGGTGATTCCACATCTTTGCAACTGTGTATTGTATTGCAATAAACATCCGAATACAGTTGTATGTTTTTTATAACGACCTCTACTCCTTTGTATAGATAGTTAGAAGTGGGAATGATGGATCAAATGGTGAATCTACTTTTAGTTTTCTGAGAAACCTCCATACCAATTTCTATAGAGGTTGTCCGAATTTGCACTCCTACTAATAGTGGATAAGCATTTGCTTTTCACTACATCTGTGCCAACATCTGTTGTTCTTTTGATTTTTTTTATAATGGCCATTCTTACTGGTATAAGGTAGTATCTCATTGTGGTTTTAGTTTGCATTCTCCTTGATGATTAATGATGTTGAGCAACTTTTTTGATGTTGTTGACCATTTGTATATCTTCTTTTCAGAGATGTTAGTTTATGTCATTTGCCCACTTTTTAATGGAGTTATTGGCTTTTTGATTGCTGATTTGTTTGAGTTCTTGGTAGGATCTGGATATTAGTCCTTTGTCAGATGCATAGTTTGTGAATATCTTCTACTCTGTAGATTGCCTATTTACTCCTTGGATTGTTTATTTATTTACCTATTTATTTGTCTATTTCCTGTGCAGAAGTTTTTTAGTTTAAGTAAATCCCACTTATATATATTTGTTTTTGTTTTATTTGCTTTTGGGGTTTTAGTCATAAATTATTTGCCTAGGCCAATGTTCAGAAAAGTTTTTCCTAGGTTTTCTTCTAGGATTTTTATCGTTTCAAAACCTATACTTAAGTATTTAATCCATCTTGGGTGATTTGTTGTATATTATGAGAGTTGGGGTCAAGTTTCACTTTTCTATGTGTGACTATTCAATATTCCCAAAACTATTTGTTGAATAGGATGTCTATTCTCTAGTGCAGGTTTTGTTTGCTTTCCCAAAGATCAGTTGGTTGTAAGTATCTGAGTTTATTTATGAATTTTGTATTCTGTTCTATCATTCAATGTGTCCATTTTTGTACAAGTAACATGCTGTTTGAGTTACTTTAGCCTTGTAGTATAATTTGAAATCAGGTAATGTGATGCTTCCAGCTTTGTTCTTTTTGTTTAGGATTGATTTGGCTATTCTGGCTCTTTTTTATTTTCATATGAATTTTAGGATTGTTTTTTGCTAATTCTGCATAAGATGTCATTGGTAATTTGATAGGGATTGCATTGAATCTGTAGAATGCTTTGGGTAATATGGTCCTTTAACAATATTGATTCTTTCAGTCTGTGAACATGGGATGTGTTTCCATTTGTTTGGGTCTTCTTTCTTTACTGTTTTGCAGTTCTCTTGACAAAGATCTTTCACCTCCATGGCTAAATATATTCTTAGATATTTTAACTGCTATTGTAAATAAAATTGAGTTCTTGATTTGATTCTTAGCTTGATCATTATTGGTGTATAGCGATGTTACTGATTTGTGTGTGTTGATTTTGTATCCAGAGACTTTATTTAATTCATTTATCAAGTTCAAGAGTCTTTTGCAAAAGTCCTTAGTATTCTCTAAATGACAATCATATTGTTGGCAAATAGAGAAAATTTGATTTCTTCTTCTCCAGCTTAAATACTTTTTATTTCTTTCTCTTGTCTGATTGCTATGACTTAGTATTCCAGTACTATGCTGAATAGGAGTACCAAAGTGGACATCTTTGCCTTGTTCCAGTCCTGAGGGGAAATTTTGAGGGGGCATTCAACTTTTCTCTGTTCAGGATGACATAGGCTATGAGTTTATCGTATTTTTTTTTTTCGTTATTTTGAGGAATATTTTATCTATGCCTATTCTATTGAGGGTTTTTACCATGAAAAGATGCTGGGTTTTATCAAATGCTTTTTCTGCATTCAATGAAATGATTTTGTTTTTAATTCTGTTTATGTGGTAGATCACATTTATTGACTTGTATGTGTTGAACCATCCTTGCATCCCTGGTATAAAACCCAATTAATAGTGGTGAATTTATTATTTTTTTATGTGTTGTTGAATTTGGTGGGCTAGTATTTTGTTGAGAATTTTTGCATCTATGTTCATCAAAGATATTGGTTTGTAGTTTTCTTTCTTTCTTTCTTTCTTTTTTTTTTTGGTGGGGGGGGAACTTTTCCTGGCTTTGGAATGTGGGTGATCATGGCTTTGTGAAATGTGTTATTGGGAATTATCTTCTTTTAAATCTTATGAAATAGCATTGGTAAAATTAATATCTGTTTTTCTTTGAAAGAATGGAAGAATTTAGCTGTGAGTCTGTCAGGTTCTGAAGACTTTAATTATTGATTCAGTTTTGCTACTTGTTATTGGTCTGTTCATGGTTATTATACTTTATTTAGAGAAAAACCAGGAAGTACAGACATCTGACTTATTTTGTAAACTCTAGGCTTTAGAATTTTGGTTTCCTCTGCTTTCACACAAGATCTCTTTTATCATTCTCTAAGTCCTATTGAAAATTTTAATCATCTTCTAAGTTTGCCACATTTCTTTGCTTTAACACTGCAGAAGTCTCTACCAAGACTTCCGCCTGGGATCTTGCTCCCCACACTTCATTCCTCACAAAGCAATTCATCAATTCTTTCTTAAATATAATTTAGAGTACTACCAGTCTTCTGAAAACCCTTCAGCATCTTCCCTTTGCCTTCAGTATTATCTGGTATAATCAAAAACTGCAAAACAAATTCTTCAGACTCTTTCCTACAACTCTAATCACATATCTCTTCAATGCTCCCATTAAGTGAGATACTCAACTTTCTTTAGTATTTGAATGGAGTCAAGCCCATACTGTTCAACAGGAATACTGCCCCCTGGGTTTTTATGCACCCTTCATGTCTCAAGTAAAATTCCACATCCTCCTAGAAGACTATGATACTTGATAGGTAATAGTATGTGCTCCTGCTTTGTATTGCCACTTTTATTAGCTTTTATTGTATTTACTTGTTTAATCATTTTTGTTACAACTAGATGGTAAGCTCTGACAGACTACAAACTTCGGCCTATGTTTAGGATACATCTTTTTCTAGGATTTTATACTCACGGGTTATATATAGAACATGGAAAATATTGGGTTTAATAATTATTTGTTGAATAAGTGAACAGCAACAGATAGGCTGGTTTTACACAGACCAACTTGTATTCTTTGACTTATAGGCATAAAATTTAAAAATCATAATTTTTAAAATGACTAATGTGCTTTTTGATTTGTAATTAACCTGTTTTCTAGATCCATTACCTGCCTAATCTTCTTTCTTCACTGCAACTTCACCACATATCTATCTCTAGGCACAATGCAATTATTTAGGTATTTAAAGGAACCAGATTTACTCTTGATTTTAGATGTTCCCACATGTTTTTTTGGTATCTAGTATAATCTTAAGCTTCCTTGTTTGTCCTCTATTTTAATCATAAATAATCTTCATTTGTTATCTTCTTTCTTAATACTGAACACACTAGTTCAACATCTATATGCTTATGGTATATTATTGCAGCACCTACAAAGGCAGAGATTAAGTCTGTCTTGTTTGCCAATAAAGTCTCATTGTCTCCTGGCATAGGAAATGATTTAGAGTAAAACCTAAACAATTATGTATTGGAAGGAAGATTAAAAAATTTGAAATGAATTATGTCCAAAATATGAAAATTTATGTGCAGCATAGGAACTGCCTTTTATATAATGAAAAAGAAATGTTATACCACTATCTGGTACCTCTTTATTAAAGAAGTGGTAGTATAGTTAAGAGCTGATTTTTATTATTACTGACTCAGAGCTTCTTTCTAACTTTCTTATTTTCCTTTGTGCCACATAGATTAGTGAGGTAGGGAATAATTTCTTTAGAATTTGTTTACCAATTATTGACAACTATGTATATACATATATATATATATATATATTTTTTTTTTTTTTTTTGAGTTGGAGTCTCACTCTGTCGCCCAGACTGGAGTGCAGTGGTTGCTCCCGGCCACCGCAGCCTCGACCTGCTGGGCTCAGGCGATCCTTCCGCCTCAGCCTTCTGAGTAGCTGGAATTACAGATGCGCGCTACCATGCCCGGCTAATTTTTTTGATTTATTGTAGAGATGAGGTCTCGCCAGGTTGCCCAGGCAGGTTTCGAACCCACGGGCTCAGGCAATCCACTCACCTCAACCTCCCCAGGTGAGGGATTACAGGCTGAGCCACCAAGCCCGGCTACTACTATGTATATTTTTATTGATCCTTTAGAATTGCTGTATAATACTTCATTTCTCTTAAGTATAGTAGACTTTATTTGCATTCTTTGAGAAGAAAATCAACTTTCTTCTTTGAATCCTTTAAAGTTTTTATGCTGTTTTTGGTGATATTACTGTGTTTTGTGTGTGAGTTTTTTGTTGTTGTTGTTGTTGTTTTGTTTTTGGTTTTGGTTTGTTTTGTTATTAGAGGAAGGATCTCTTTTTAATACTGGAAGCCACACAGAAAAATTAATTTATTTTTTATCTACAAACTTGAAAATTCTTGTTTAAAGACTATTAAGCACTAAATGTATTCATAGTTTCAAAACAACACAGTAATGACTCATTTGTTGATCTTTTGTGTGCAAGAAAAGTGTTAACAGCTTTATAGCATTATTTTACTAAATTTGCCAATGAATTTATTTTCAGATACTATTAATAGTGTTAAATTACACATAAGGAAACTCTGGGCCTAATGATGCAGTGGAAACAAGACTAAAACCCAGACATGCTTATCTTTTTAATCTTTGTATCATCTTTCCTCAGAGTTTAAGGAAAAAGTAATGAAATAATGTTAATTCTATACAATATGCTAAATATGTAGTCGTTTCTAAAGAATATGGAATATGTGCCGTGGGAAAAAAAAGTCAGGGTCTTGCAGATGGAATAAGAAAATTTGAGCCACATAGAAGCTCTAGATATGCATTGAAAGGCATTTTCTCTTATAATGTTTTCCTGTTTCTTGCATACTGTCAACTTTGTGGTGATTGTATGTGCACTTCTATAATTTCAAAAAAAATAAAAGAATTTGAAGTCAAATATTTGGTTTATATTTTCCAAGGCATATTTTTGTTTGTTTTATGGCAGAATGATTTACTAACAGAGAACTGAATATAATAAGTCCTAATTAAACTATGGTCATATATGAGCATTCTGTAGATGTTTTATGAAATGTTTCCAAAATTTTTAGACTTTTTAGATACTCCTCTTAAATCAAATATATTAAACCCTACTATGTTAAAATATTCCATTTGTTTGTGTTGACATATTTCAAATCTCCATCTACCCCTGAGGTTCTTAAAAGTAATACTTTTGGTGAGATAGGTCTAGGTAGTCAAGACAGGAGACCCAAACTTGAAAACTGACATACAGCAATGTAACATAAATTTTTTTTGTAATGTCCTGAACAGGTTGAGAGCAAGAGCCTCAGAATTGCAAGTGGACTTTGACTTGAAACACAAATTCTGAACAGAGATTAATGAAATGACTGCTGTGAATTAAAATAGAACTTATTGGCCAGGCTCGTTGGCTCAGTCTGTAATCCCAGCACTTTGGGAGGTCTTGGCTAGTGAATCGCCTGAACCCACAGGTTCGAGACCAGTCCAGGCAACTTGGCAAGACCTCGTCTCTACAATAAATAAAAAATTAGCTGGTTGTGATAGCACACACCTGTAGTTCCAGTTACTTAGAAGGCTGAGGCTGAAGGATTACTAGAACCCAGCAGGTCGATGCTGGGGTGACCATGAGTGTGCCACTGCACTCCAGCCAGGACAACGGAGTGAGACTCCATCTCAAAAATAATAATAATAATTTAATTAATTAATTAGAACTTATTAAGGCAACCCTCTGGGGTCCCCTCCCACTCTGGGAGTGTTTCTGTCCATCCTCTCAATAAATCCTGCTTTCCCACAAAAGTAAAAAATAAAAGTAAAATGAAGAAAACATTAGCTAATGCATGCAAGTCTACCTATAATGAATGGCTCTAGAAAAATGGCTGGGTGTGTCTTTAACATTTATATAAATTTTTTTCCTGCTGTTGTCATAAAAATCAATATCTACATAGAAAGTATTTTTAACAAATTCAATCAATCAAAAAAATACAATGAGATATTAAAATAATGAGTATAAGACTTTATAACTTTGCTTTAAAATAACATTTAATGTTAAGGTTCAACTTTTCCACTTAACTGGCTTAAAACATATACTTTAGAAGAAAAAAAAATTGCACTCTATTTAATATATAACATAACTGATGTAGAAAAACTTAACTGGAATATTTAATGCTAACAATGTAAAAAGTTGAAGGTTTTTTACTTCATTGTTTCTTTAATTTTATTATGTTCCTTTCTTTTTCACTAGCTTTTGATGTACTTGATACTTTTTGCTGTTCTGACTAGCTTAAGTGCCCCTGTCAACAGTTCAGTTGTTGAATGAGGCAAAGTGTTAGTTATAGTGTGAAAATCTAGTGTGCTGTCAGGAAAGGGCAAGCCATTAACTTGCGAATTTTTACTTCCAGTGTTCCCTAGCACAATGATGGCCGAAAAGCTTCTCTTATGAATTACCATTAAGGGTAACATGGCATATGCATTTACGAACCTTTGTAATTATGCGTGATATAAGCCTTCATAATACAAAACTGCATTTATTTAGTGTACATGGTAGTGTTCTTTCATTAAAAAAAAGGTAGTGAAAGCCCTGCTATTTATAAAATATGGATGTTATTTTCAGAGATATAATTTATGACAGGAATGCATCTTCAAGAAATGATCTACAAATTCCTCTCAAAGAAGGCCGTTTTCAAATAATCTAGATAATTTTTGAAGCAGAGAACAATCATAGTAAATTATGTTACTGATACAATACATCTAAGTCATAACCTCTGTAAATACAAAATACCAGGGTGTGTGGAGGTTCATGACCTTGCTTCAGGGTAGATCTGCAGAAAATGACATGACCAGTAGTCATGCAAAATGACGAATATTTTGGGAGGACAGGATGATTATGTGTTATTGTTCTGTCTTTCAAGTCATGGCATTATCATTAGACTCCATGGTTGTATGGTCAATATTTTAAGCACTCTTAAAAACTTTGATACATCTGTGATATATATATAATTTCTGCCATTTTGAGACATATAGGTATAAATGGTATGTATTTTTCAGCATTATTTTGAGTTCCTATTTACATAATGTGGGAATGTGTAGAATAAGACATTGCCATACAGTTCCCAGTTGTAAATTATAATGATATGTAAATTTTTGACTTAACATTAGTGCTCTGATGTAGGGTCTCTCAACCTTGGGTTGGAAAATTCTTTTCCATGAGGACTGTTCTGTGCATTTCAGGATGTTTAGTAGAACATCAGAAATCTATTTATAAGAAACCAGTAGCCGGGCTCGGTGGCTCAGTCTGTAATCCTGCGCTTTGGGAAGCTGAGGTGAGTGGATTGCCTGAGCCCACGGGTTTGAGACCCGCCTGGGCAACTTGGCGAGACCTCATCTCTACGATAAATCAAAAATTAGCCGAGTGTGGTAGCACGTGCCTGTAGTTCCAGCTACTCGGAAGGCTGAGGCGGAAGGATTGCCGGAGCCCAGCAGGTCGAGGGTAGGTGGCCGGGTGTGGCCACTGCACTCCAGTCTGGGCGAAAGAGTGAGACTCCAACTCAAAAAAAAAAAAAAAAAAAGAAAAGAAACCAGGACCACCATCTTCTTACAGTTGTGAAGATAAAAGATGTCTCCAGACAGTGCCACAGGTCTCATGAGGGTCAAAATCATGCCATTTGAGAACCACAAAACTAAGACAACATGGGATTACGTTTATTTTTATAGCAGAAATAAATATAAGAAAATTTCAATCTTGACCAGTTTTTGGCTATATGTGTGTGTGTGAATATATTTATATATAGAGAGAGAGAGAGAGAGTTGGAGTCTCACTCTGTCTGTTGCCCAGGCTGGAGTGCAGTGGCAAGCTCACAGCCACCACAGCCTCGACCAGCTGGACTCAAATGATCCTTCCACCTCAGCCTTCCAAGTAGCTGGAATTTCTGGCACGCGTCACCACACCTGACTAATTTTTTTATTTATTGTAGAGATGCAGTCTCGCCAAGTTGCCCAGACTAGTCTCGAGCCCACGGGCTAAGGCAATCCTCTCACCTTGGCCTCCCAAAGTGCTGGGATTATAGGTGTGAGCCACCGTGCCTGGCCTGCAAAATGTTTTTAATATGCTATCTTTGTCTCTCTCTGTCTTGTTCTGTCTCTGTCACTGCCTCTGTTTCTCTCTCGGAGAGGCTGATAACCCTGAACTGGAGCAAATGTTTTCAAATGTGTTCTCTAACTGTTCAGGGTTCCCATAAATCTGACTACTTTATTAAAAATGTTTTAAATAATACTACAAGTATAAAAGTGAAAAGATCCGGGCTCGGTGGCTCAGCCTGTAATCCCGCGCCTTTGGGAGGCTGAGGTGAGTGGATTGCCTGAGCCCGCGGGTTCGAGACCCGCCTGGGCAACTTGGCGAGACCTCATCTCTACAATAAATAAAAAAAATCAGACGGGCGTGGTAGCGCGCGCCTGTAATTCCGGCTACTCTGAAGGCTGAGGCGGAAGGATCGCCGGAGCTCAGCAGGTCGAGGCTGCGGTGGCCGGGAGCGGCCACTGCACTCCAGTCTGGGCGACAGAGTGAGACTCCAACTCAAAAATAAAAATAAAAATAAAAATAAAAAAATAAAAGTAAAAAGATTAGAAAAGTCTCTATTCAACTCTGATAGTAATCAACTACTAATATTGTGTAAACACTTATGCCGCTGAGCATTTTTGTGCTGACCTCAGAAACTAGGTTTCTTTCCCTGCTGTCTCTGCTCATATAACATAATTTTTTTATAAATATATAATTAAGAAGAATAACTGAAATTCTGTATTTTTAATATAACTGTGTACATTCCCAATCATCTAAATTTGCCCTAGTAAACTCATTAAGGGAGCACTTGAGCACCTGCTTAAACTATACACTAGTCAATTCTCAAGGTATGTCATTTTCACTTCCCAATTACTTGTTCAAAATAGCAAGAATTTTTTGCCAGATGTGGTAGCTCATACCTGTAATCTCAGCAATTTGAGAAGACAAAGTAGGAAGAGAACTTGAGTCCAGAAGTTCGAAGCTAGCCTGGGCAACATAGCAAGATCCAATTTCTATTATTTTTTTTTTTTAAGAAAAAGAGTTTTCTGTACTCTTTATCTATTGATAATATTGGCATATGATTTTTGTGCTTATTTGTCAGTTTTGGGTATTTTCTGTTATGTTATTGATCAGGAATGTGAAAAGCAGATCTTGAGATTTAATTTTTAAAATCTTCCATTTCAAATTTCTTCATTTGTTTAATTCAACAGTGTGTTGAAGTTTCCAGATTTTCTGTTGGAAACTATTTTCAGTTGCTTTGAGTTCTCTGTGTGGATTCTTATTTTCAATATTGTATAAGTGAAAAACCTAGAAGCGATAAATTGGATACTGAAACATATAAAACTCTAATTGTCACTTATAACAGCAGTTGCTAATCTGCATATTTATCAGAACAAACTCTTTTTTCATGGATTAATTTCTATTGTACACATAATTTAAATTTGAATTTATAATTAACTTATTTTAATAAACCACCCATATAATCTATTTTGGTATTAGAGTACTATTGTGAAAAATATTAGAGTACTATTGTGAAAAATCAACATCTTTAGACTGCAATGATTCTAAGTTTGTATTATTTCCATGCCAGGAGTTTAGAAAATTAAAGTTTTATAAGGAAAAACTTGCTTAAAACTTGGGTTTTATATAATTCCCTTATTAAAATAATTAGCAAGCCATTTAAAAAAAAGGCTTGTTGCTGATAAAATGCATTGTATTAAATACAGATATTAGTTTTTATTCAACCCTCGATAGTATGTCTTTGGGTATGACTGAACTTTTACAAGACTGGTAAGTGACTTATGCTGTCATCTGTTTTATTTTCACCCTACTTTCCCACAACCTGTAAATACTTACTGTGTCCTCAGAATTTAACTTTCAGTTGTGCCAAAATAAGCCATTGTCAGATGTTATATTTGTAAAAACTATAGGCTATAGCCAAGGAGGGTGAGAATTATTTCTCTGCAGGTGTCTTAGCAAGTATGGATGGTAAAATCTACTGCTTGCTCCTCACCAATTTCTTTTAAGAAAAACACATAGAAGTGAAGTTTTCACCTTAAAATGTCTCCCAGAAATTTGGATAAATTGAAACTGCCTGAGGGAATAGATTATTGAATGTTTTTTTCACAAGATATTAAAGATGGAAAGAGAGGTCTCTTTCAAGACACTGCAGCGAACAGTCTTGGTATCTTAATGGAACACCTATTTGCAGCTGCTTTCCTTTGCTTTTCTGGAAAAGACACCAAAAATAAAATAAAATAAAGGGAAGCAGCATAAAAATAGACATCTGTGTATGATGCCAGGAAATCACTGTGAACTCTCAGGAAAATAATGTGGGTTACACTTCGTGCAGTGGCTCAATGTGTAGGCAGATCTGATTTGGAATTCTAGATTTGTTTCTGCTAATAATAGCAGTATCTACTTTTCGCTGAGTACTTAATCTTTTCCTACTAAGATCTTTTCTCATTTGCTTCTTAGCCTCAACTACAACACAGGTTTAGTTATTGCTTCTTTACAGATGGTGAATCTGAGTGAGCCTCAGAGAGGTTGCCTGAAGTTGCAAAACTTATTAGTGGTAGAGTCAGGAAAAAGCAAATGGGGGATGTGGAAACCCCAACTAGAAACCAGGCAGTCAGAAGCTCCGGAGGCCTGAACTTGTGACTGGCATCTGGAGATGGAACCACTCTTGGGAACTGAGCCCTCATTCTGTGAAATCTGACACTATCTCCAGGTAGATAGTGTTGGAATTGAGTGGAAGACACTTAGCTGAAGTCTACTGTGTGATGTGTAGGGAAAACCCACGCATCTTTGGTCAAAGGAGTCTTATTCTGGGTTGATTATTATTGCGGTGGTGTGAAAGTAGAAAGAAAACACTGGGAGTTTTTCCTAAAGCACAAGCCCTCTAACTTCTTAAGTGATTTAAAATTGTTACTTCAACTGGTTATTCAGAACACCAAATTATTTTCTTTTACTTTCTTTTCCAACTCTTTGAGCAAGTACTTAGTGTATCTACAATGTCATCTAAGACTCTCATTAAAACAATAATTCAGCGGGTGTAGTGACTCACGCCTATAATCCCAGCACTTTGGGAGGCAGAGGTGAGTGGATTGCCTGAGCCCACTGGTTCAAGATCAGCCTGGGCAATGTGGCGAGTCCTTGTCTCTACAATAAATTAAAAAAAAAAAAAATTAGACAGGAGTGGTGGCACGTGTCTGTTTTTCCAGCTACTTAGAAGGCTGAAACTCAGCTGGGCTCAGTGGCTCAGGCTGGAATCCCGTGCTTTGGGAGGCTGAGGTGAGTGTATTGCCTGAGCCCGCGGGTTGAATGTTTATGTTCCCTCCTATGTCATATGTTGAAACCCTAATCTCTAATGTGATGGTGTATGACGGGGAGGTCTTTGGGAGGTAATTAGGTCATGAGAGTGAAGCCCTCATGAATGGTTTTAGTGCTCTTTTAAGAGAGATATGAGAGAGATCATCTGTCAGCATGTAAGATACCAGCGAAATGACAGCTGTTTACAAGCCAGGAAGCGGGACCTCACCAGATGCTGAATCTTCTGGCACCTTGCTCTGGAAATTTTCCAACATTTAGAACTATGAGAAATAGTTTGTTGTTTAAGCCACCCCATCTATGATATTTTTGTTATGTTAGCCTGAATTAAGACACGTCCATAGCAGTTTAAAATTAATATGGCCTTTATATTTTGGAACAAGATGATGTTTACTGTCAAATGCCTGCTTTTGGATTGGAAAAAACAGTTGTAAATAAATAGCAAGAAACACCTCCATATTATGTTAAGCTGTTAAGCTTCTTGAACAATATTCCTGCCTCAGAGCATTTGCACTTATTTTTCCATCAGTCTGGAACTGTCCTTTACACCTCCACTCCAATATCTTTATAGCTTCATCTTTCACCTTCTTCATGTTGCTGCTCAAATAATCTCTTCCCAGCAAGATTCTCACTAACTATCTTAGTTTAAACAGTGCTACCACCACCACTGAAGCCTCCCAAACTCACTACTTCCAAATCCCTTTTCCTGATCTGCTTTAGTTTTTCTCATAAGACTCCTTACTCATAAGAGGAAAATGTTTTATGCTACTTTACTAGCACCTCTAGCAGTTCCTTCTATATTATCAGTGCTCAATAAATATTTGTAGCCGGGCTTAGTGGCTCAGCCTGTAATCCCGCGCCTTGGGAGGCTGAAGTGAGTGGATTGCCTGAGCCCGCGGGTTCGAGACCCGCCTGGGCAACTTGGTGAGACCTCATCTCTACAAAAATCAAAAAAATTAGCTGGGTGTGGTAGCGTGCGCCTGTAGTTCCAGCTACTTGGAAGGCTGAGGTGGAAGGATCGCCAGAGCCCAGCAGGAGCGGCCACTGCACTCCAGTCTGGGCGACAGAGTGAGACTCCAACTCAAAAAAAAAAAAAAAATTGTAAAATCAATTCTGTGTTGTAAGAATACTGTGCTTTTGAGTCCCACTATCCCAGTAGATTATAATTATATAAATCATTCAGTAAAATTGACACAGTTAATCACAATGCCTTCCTTTTATTTAAAAAGAGATTGGAAAGAACAATTTGGAAGCTATTTGGAGCATACAGTATTCCTTGAGAGGGATAGAGTCTGGGGCTGCTTCAAGAGAATCATTTGTAAAGATTAGTTAGGCCTGCAGAAATCAATGACTGATATTTGGCTCCTAGGTTGCATGTCTGCTTAGTCAACAGACTAATATGTCTAAACAATACCTAATGACATACCTACTTATATGTCCCCAAACTAGCTGAAGAACCTGGGGCTGACAGAGTGGAACTGCTTGTACACCTACTATTTGGCACAATTTAGCTAAAGTGAATGACTGGAGTCTGAAGTGGTCATCTGAACTTGAGTCACTTAGCCCAAACCTGAGGAAACAAATCAGACAGGAAGACTTTGCATCAAAAGACCATGGGGACGGTAAATGACCACCAGCACTAGTTAGGAAAGTGTGAACAGATGTAGGAATGACATTTACCTGGACTAAATTTGCAAAAGTCTGAAAAACTTGAAATGAGAAGGTACTTGTTGACTTGTCTGAACTACCCATGCAAGCACCACAGAAAAGAGCTGCATTTGGATACTCACCCCAGAAAGGACCCTGAGTACCAGGCAGTATTAGCCAGAGACATAAGGTGATCATCCAGAAGAGAGGCTTTCACCTGGCCTTGCTTGGAGCACAAATATTTGTCACTTTAACCCTACCTTCTCCTAATCACAACAAATAGAGGAGCTAGTGATTGGAGGAGAGAGTGAGGAGTTTGTTTCACAGCCCAAGGATTCCTTCTTTCCTTCATTCCAAGAATTCCAGACCTCCACTTTAGTACTCACTTAGGGAAAGGAGAAAGCCAAACTTTATATACAGACTGAGATTAAATTGAAAACAAAAGAAGGAGAAGTGTGTCAATTATCATAATAAGATATATCTGACTCAAAAGTCATGCATACAATTAAAATGCCATTTAAAAGGCACCAAATTTTATTTCACCCAGAAGAGTTGTAATGATGACAATTGGAAGAAATAAACACTCTTAATATTTATAAATCAATGAGTTGAATGTCTCAACATTATAGCTATAATGAATTTTGGATATTATTTTGACACCATCTCTCTCACTAATAAAAGTTACTTGCATTTATTTTTGCATCAGCAAAGAAGATATTTTGCATTTTTATCTTTCAGCATTAATCCCCAAATTCAAATTGGAAACAAAGTTAAGGGCCTGACATTAATGATCTTCTTAAAAAAGAGTAGACATTTTACTTTTGTTGGATAAAAACAATTATTTTATTGTTAGTATGCCTCAAAGGATCAAAAATTTCATAATCAAATAAAAAAATCAAATGCAATTTTCTTCTTCAGTAAGTCATGCTACATTTTAATATGTGCCATAATTGATTGATGATTTGTAGGTACACCAAACCAAGTTTAATGGGGTAGCTCAATAAATGTGTTGAATAAAAGCATTCTCTCCTTAGGAAACCTGAATATATCAGCAACTAATTTAATTGCAAAAAAGAAGGGTGAAAAATAGTGACTTTAGGCTTTGTGGTCTCCTATGATTAGCATTACTCCGTACAGTGTCCCTCCTTGCTGCTGAGTTCACTTAAGCCATCAGAATCAGCTTGGAACACCTGGACAGCATGAGGAATGACCATCCATCGCATTTTCAAAATTGTTTAAAACATAGCAATCAGTTAAATGGACACTTTACCCCAAGAATAATTTAATGCATTAAAAAAGTAGAATACGCAGCGAGAAGGAAGTATTGGGTAGTGGTAAGTGGAATGCACATTTTTCCTTCTTGCATTTATGCTCCCAAATAAACGCACTGTAACTACCTGACATTTCAGTTTTGAAGTTTCAGAATGCATGCCTTCTTTCTAATCAAATATGTTTTCTGTTCAAAAAAGCAGTGAAGATTTCTAAGTTTTAAAGTTATTCTTTAATGATGGACATCTTGTGATCAGTGTGGAGTTAATAATAGTATTTATACCTAGCATTATTTATCAGTGATTGAAGTGGTTTAAAGGCTTTCACTTATAACATAATGGGGCAATGGTTGGCATTATAATTTTTTTAACCTTTAGAAAAAACTAATAGAAAGAAATTAAATCTTTTTAGCTTTTGGGAAGAAAGGCAGCATGTAAATGCAAATTATTAGTGAGTGATTTGTTTTTAATTTGCAAATGAATCAGTAGGGGACAGCTGTCAATAGAAATAAAATATTTGATTCTCAAATCTTTACTTTTGCAAAATTAGTTGTTCAGAGCTTTTTCTTTTTTGGCAGTGGTGGCAATGGTGGGGGAATTCTTCCCATTTGGTGAACACAACACTAATAACGTATGACCTTCTTTTCCCTCATTTCAATGAAACATAATTTCTAGAAGATAACCCACAAGATACAAAAAACTGAAATTAGGGTAAATATTAAAGGTTTATTATCTTTACTCATAATCATCATTTTGTAATAGTAAATGTATTATGTAATTTAATAAACATATTATAAATTTCTAAATTTAATTAGTATCAAGTATACATAGAGTGGCCATTCTGCATATATTTATTTCAAGTGTTTTAACCCCATCTCATCTTGCCAGAGATCATACTTTTTTGAATCTTTCATTAAGCTTTTGGAGTTTATTTAATTTTCTAGATTTTCCTTTTATATTGGAATTATACTAAGAATAAATTGAATACTAAAAACTGGAGTCAACTCTCAAACTAGGCAAATTATTTTCACTGAAAAACAGCAATGGTGAATAGGTAATGGGAGTAAGGAGATCATTAGTGAAACTAGAGTTACTAGAAGGGTTGTGAAGGGGGAAAAATACACATGCCTATGACATTGACCACAGGTCAATTTTAAGCTCTGAAGGGCAAGAAAAGATCTTTTTTACTCATTACTCTGTTTGTAACAATTAGTACAATGTCTGGCACCAAATAAATATTTGTTGAATACATAAACTCTTACTTACACTTTGGCTTCACACAATCTCAGTATAAGATTACCTTCCTTAAGTTTTTAGTAAGTCCAAAGAGGAGTTTAAATTAATTTAATATTGTGACTAAGTTAAAATAATCCAATAAATCTAGAACTTAGTTTCTTTATGTTTAACTTTTAACATTCATTAATTATTTGATTCAAAAAGATAATACTAGCTATATCTAGGTACTAATGCTATTGTTTATGTTTGTAAAGCAGTTCAAATACATCATACAAGTTAGAGGCAACCCATAGCAAGTCCCTCATGGATTTACATTTTGGTAAAACTTTTTAAAACTCAGAGCATGTAGAAGAATAGACAATGCTATTCCCATTTTTATAATTAGGCACAGAATAAATCAATAAAAATTTACTCAAGAAACTTTGTTTTTATTTCTTATTTTTGCTTTATATTCTGGGGCTTTGACATTTGTAACAATACATTACATACATTTACATCCAGTTTAGAATTAACGCAAGAGGCAAAAAAATAAATACCAACTCTGGAAAATATTACAGAGAATGGATACCCCAACTAGAAAATAGTTTAAATTATTGAGGCAATTAACATGTAACATTTAAGACGACGTCACTAACAGGAATATTAAGTATGTGATGGCTGCAATGTACTTCCATGAACATAAATGAATGTCAAGTTCCAAAATCAGTTGCAAAAATTTCTGCTGATTATTTACCCTAATGTAATTATTTATTAAAGATTCCAAATCACATGCATGCTTAGCCATTTAGCACTAAATAAAAATGTAAAAACAGACTTTGTTCTTATATTTTATGATTCTAGACAAGTGTCCCCTATGAAATAAAAGGCGGAATAACTGAAATGACAGTAAACTCCAACCATACGCTTTGTGGCGCTGGGTACTTAAATGTTACATCATTAATTGTCATGGCAGTGATATTGTGGTTTTCCGCTTGACAAATGAAGAAAATGAGTCTTGAGAAACCAAGTAAAATTTTCAATCTCCAGAAGATTATTTGTAGCAGAATATACATTCTAAGGTAAGTTTTAAACTTCTCACTCCATGGTTATGCAGCAAATCCTATTCTAACTGTATTTCGTGAATTCCTTTCTTCCCACTCAATTTGCTGCTTCTAATCACCTATGGAGCAGGGGAATCAGAAGAACTAATTTTCTTAGAATTGAATATGAAAATAGAGTAGAGCAATAATGAGGACATGAAGGTCAATCTAAGAATGAGATTCATGAGCTTCAGTGAATAAACTTTTCGTATTCATATTCATGACATGAAGTATATATCAATTTGTGGAACCTTGTGCACTGTTATTAGTGCACTTGTATTAGTAGAGACAAACCCATTGAAAAAGCTAAAGAATTGTCAAGTTCAAGATAAAGGGTATATTAATAATGTTGTGTATGTTGCTTGGTCAAAGTCAAGGGTTATTTCATTTCTTAGCGCTGCCATAACAAAGTACAACAAACGAGGTAACTTAAAACAATAGAAATTTGCTGTTGTACAGTTCTGAAAGATAGAAGTCCAAAAATCAAAATGTTAATTGAGTTATGCTTTCCTTGAAAACCTGTAGGAGAGAATCCTTCCTTGTCTCTTCCAGTTTCTAATAATCCCAATTGACCTTGTTTTCTGGCAGTATAGTTTCAGTCTCTGTCTCTGTCTTTATGTGATTATCTTCTGTGGCTTCATATGATATTCTCTTCTCTGTGTATATTTGTGCCCAAATTTGCCTATTCTTATAAGGACAACTGCCATATTGGATTAGGATCCACCTAATAACTTCATTTTAACTTGATTACACCTGCAATGAGCTTATATAATTTCAAATCTTTCTAGAGAATACAGCTCAACTTATAGCAAGATTCATGGACAAGACTGAGGAAAAATTGAAATAAATATTCTTAAGGTGAATTAGAATAATAATGGGCAATACCTGAGCAAGAATTTTGGAAGGAGAATTTCCAAAACAAAACCTTTGGATGGTGTTTGAATACCATGATGATCGTCTTGGCTACTGGATTTCTGACATTGAGATGTGCAAGTGAAAACTTTAGCAGATCATTTTTTGTTTTTGTATTTGTTGATTTGGTCCCAGTTTTTGATTGTTGGTTAAATAATTTCTCAATAAGTGTGAATGGCATGAATTTAACTATGACAATTAGAGAGAAAATGTAAGCTTGTATTTATGCAGAAAGAGAAGAATAGACACAGTTGAGTGATAGGAAGGGAGTGTGTATCTCAGTCAAAAAACAAACACTAAGCAGAAAAGCAGACCAAGAAGGGGCATGAAAAAAGCAGCCTTAAAAATAAGAGTGAATAAAATTCTACTTTTAAACTTTGACAATGAAAGCATGGATTTTTCACAGAGTACAAACTGTATCTCAAATAATCAGGTATTTTAACTACATGGTTATGAAAATATCACTCTGAATTATTAGGTCATTAACTCAGCATGAAACATAATTCCAGAAAAATGTCAAGGATTTATGTACATTTGTCATCTTCTTTGAGTCAATAATAATTTTCTAATGAGTTTTATTTTTATCAATAAAAGGTATGTGAAAAAAATTGCAGAAGTAAACAAATTCAGAAAAGGAAAAAGAAGTGACTCTTTAAGGTTTTATGTATAAACCTTGATTCGTGTTTAGAATATAAAGGGAAGTAATACAAAATAAAATTATTCTGTGATCTTTCTTGTACTTAAACAAGTCATACAAGCATTTTTTTCCTATCGAGAAACCTCTCATAAAATAAACTATAATTATTCATCTCCTTCTACTTCTGTGAATCCTGTATGTTTTTATTTTTTCTTTAAATGTTTGCCTCTGGAAAATTCTGAATATATTTCACCAATAAAATTTGCTTCTGCTATTAAGCATAGAAGCTAAGGAGCTATTTGCTTTCATTTGTGATTAGCAATGTATTTGCAAAATCTTCACTCCCAAGTTGCACTACCCTTATCTGAAATTTGATAATTGATAAATTTACTTTAGTGTTTTTGTTCATATCATTTGATACATACAGTATTTTCTTTATAGTATAAAAGTTACAAGATTAGGATCTGAAATCAAAATGCAGAATCACAGAATGCTTGTAAGGATTCAATGAAGTAATATTTATGAGACCTGTATATGAGTATCTGTCATATAATCAGCATTAAATAAACGTTACCTCTTAATAGTGTTAAATACATTTTCAGAACCAACTATAATTTTAGTTTCAGAATTTCTAAATAAAAGGTAAAAACAGAAAATGTATAGGCAACCAAAAGAAGACAGGCAAAACAGATGGAAGAGAATGAGAAAGGGTTTTAGAAATAAACCAAACACTATTTTCATTATGAACAACAGTTCTTGTTACTCTTGAATACCCCATGTGGTACATATGTTCAAGACACACTGTACCACAAAAAAAAATCATTTTAAAATAATCTTTCCTTATTTTGCATTGTTGAACACCATAAGTGCAACAGATAGTAATATTTCTTAAAATCTGTATATTTTTCTATCATCTATTTCCTGCACAGGCAACAGCTACACATACACAATTCATTCATCTAAAATGATCTCACAACATCCTTCCTATCTAGTTGAATAGCTGTAGTCTTATTTTTATCATGATTAAAATGTATCTGACAATAAACAAATCCTCCAGAGGCAGGGGAGTAGATGAAACCCAACTGACAGAGCCAGAGTCTCTTTATAACAAAGAAAGAATGGAAAATAGACTCACACATTACTCATTTTAGCCACACTGCATCCAAAAACAACATTTTAGAGTGAAAAGGTAAATATTTTGGGTTGCTATGTTAAGAAGGGTCTAACCAGATAACACAAACTACCTGAATGTTTTAAAAGAGTAATGCAGACAATTGGTTAGGTGAAAGAAAAGCTGGGGATCCAAATATAGGACAGCAGAATAGTCCAGAGCTTAGCAACAGTAGCCACAAGGCTGGATCTTCTAGGCTGGAGGTATAAAGAGAGGGAGTGGTTTTACCAGGGTCCAAAGTCCAGAATCTACCCTAAAAGGTAAAATACATGATGGGTTTACCTGGGAGAATTTACATCCACAAAAGAGATAGTACCACTCCCATGTAATTTTGAAATACCCAAGAAAACTTAGAAAACTATATTTGCTGTGAACCCCTACCTCACGTTTGATATGTTATATAAACTCTTACCTCACGTTCCTTGTATTTTAAATCCTACCTCAGGCTCCGTAAGACTAGGCACATGTCAGGTGCCTAG
>CAUYQG010089273.1:0-27652 GCA_963574415.1 Tarsius wallacei
AATTAGCCGGGCGTGATAGCTGCCTGTAGTTCCAGCTACTTGGAAGACTGAGGCGGAAGACTCGCCGGAGCCCAGCAGGTCGAGGCTGTGGTGGCCGGAAGCGGCCACTGCACTCCAGTCTGGGTGACAGAGTGAGACTCCAACTCAAAAAAAAAAAAAAAAGAATCAGTGACATTGAGTAACTTCCTAATGTGTTTGCAGCCAATAGCATAAACTTATTTGTATGGAAGAAAACAGATATGGAAACATAACAGAAGGTGATGTTCCTTTTTTTGTGAAGGCCTCTGATTCCCAAGTTTGACGTTCTCTATGAATGCCTGGTCTTTATAGACAGAGATCATGTCTAACTTGTTTTAGGTAGTGTCATTTGCATAAAAGCAGATAAGTAAATTCCAAATATTCTTTGGGGGTAAAACATGTCCACTAGGAAAGATTTTGATACAAGAAAAGATTTTCATGTGCCAACTTTGAATACAAGTTGGAGATCTTGTGTTCTAGATTTTAAAAAGAATTAAATAATTAAAGTCAACCATGAATATGAAAGGGAACCCCTCCAAAAAACCATAATTTATTTATAAAAAATTGAATATTTATTCTGATGTGTTTAACCTTCAGTCACTTTCAAAGCACTCTCCATTTGATGCAATACACCTACTGAGATGCTTTTCAACTGCTCAAAAACAGTTTTTATTCATTTTTTTCTGAATTGGAGTCTCACTCTGTTGTCCAGGCTGGAGTGCAGTGGCACACTCACAGCCACTGCAGCCTCCACCTGCTGAGCTCAGGTGATCCTTCCGCCTTAGCCTTCCAAATAGCTGGAACTTCAGGTGCATGCCACCACACCCAGTTAATTTTTTGATTTTTTTTTAATTGAAGAACTGAGGTCTCACCAAGTTGTCCAGGCTGGTCTGGAACTCCTGGACTTAGGCAATCTTCTCGCCTCGGCCTCCCAAAGTGCTGGCATTACAGGTTTGAGCCACTGCACCCGGTCCTCAAAAGACAGTTTTTAAACTTGACAATCATGATGCCTTTTAGTGCTTTTGCCATTTTTTGTTTCATCTCTTCCATGTTAGCAAAACGTTTCACTTTGAGGACTTTTTTCACTCTGGGAAACAAAAAGAAGTCGCTCGGGGCAAGATCTAGTGAGTTGGAAGGGTAGAGCAACGGGGTCATGCCATTTTTGGTTAAAAACTGTTGAACACTCAGCATGGTGTGGGCAGTTTGTTCATGTAAATTGCCCATCATGAGAAGGGCAAACGCATTGAAAGAATCTCCAGAAAAAATTCACTGACGCCAAACACAGCCTCTCACAACAATGCTAGTTGATACGCTGATGCTGATGGGTTCCTAGAACACTTGCCTGGTGAGGGGCAAAGGAGAGTCTGTACTGCAAGGGGCCTGCCCTTCAAAAAATAATTCCAGTTTTTGTGTGTGTGTGTCCCCCTTATACATCAGACAGGGAGGCTTATTGATAAGACTGAAAGAAAATTAATATACTGTGCTTCTTCTTACTCATTTTAACTTAGTTTTCATGGAGATTCACAGACATAGGAAATAAAATTGTCAAATAACACGTATTTTTAAAACCCAAATTACAGGGCAATAACAGGAAACAAAGTCGGGAATAGAGTAGGCAGATACATTTGTAAAAATGTCGAGGGATAGGTCAAAGCAAACTAAAAAAAAAAAAAAAAAAAGGATTACGGGCATTTATGTTAGTGTGTATGTGTGTGGATCCAATTCTTTGCACTGTTTTTTTGCAGCTGGGAAGTGATTCACAAATGAGTTCCACACCCAGGTTTTGCCATGTTTGAGTTTGTGATGTGAAATTAAGTCTAGGATATTACCTGCAAGCCCAATGTCAATATTTGCTCTGCTTCCAAGTTCCTCACAAAATCAAAGCCAGTGTTCTGTATAATTACATGGCAGTAATAATGGGATATTTGTGTCTTAGGTGGCCTTAGTTGGCATCAATTAGTTCTGAGGTCGAATTAACGCCTTTTATTACTGATTCTTGAGCTGGACATTGGTGTTTACTCAGATTGTGTGTGTGTATATATATATATGAATATATTTATGTGTGTGTGTAGTATTTGGATTGTTAGGCATAAACTATTGACTACTTATTCTATTGAACTAACTTTTGGTCTCTATCATGAGTTACGTATGAGTTATGCTTTCATTGGGCGAGTTCAAAGGCAGGGTTTTTTGATCTCAATTTTTTCAGTTTCTTTGTTTATGAAGCCATTGTCTTTCTCTGAAATCCAATCAAGCTTTAGAATTGGCTCTCACCGTCAGGGAATTTTAAGGGATCACTAAAAATGATCACAGACATCCAGGTCAATTTTGTGATAAGTGGCATTAATAGGAAAAAACATTAAAATATTGACTACCTGCTGTCAACCACTAACACTGTACTATACCAAAAAAATAGTGTTTGGTCTTTCAAACAAAAGCACAAACATGTCCTTACAAATATTTTAATAGCCAGGCATTATCTCATGACGCCACAAATCCAAGACACAAACCTTTGAGAATCATTTATTTGGCAAATGCTAGATTTTGTAGTTTGGGTTTTGAAAATTTCTGTATTTCAATTGTTTAGTCTGTAACACTCATTTTGGTTTTAATTTTAAATTATGAGTCAGTTCCTTAAACTGAATTTTTCACTGAATTTTTTTTTAATGTCATGATTTAATTTGGGTTCTCTTATCTGGTGCCATGATTTAATTTGAGTTTCTTTTCTTCTGTGTTTTCTGTGTTGGTAGAGTATAAATCATAATGGCAAAGGTTGTCTCTTTGTCACAAACCATCATAAATAAGCTTAAAGGACAGGCCATAAAAATGTAAGAAATTTTTAGATTAAAAACCATGAGTAATGCTTCTACCCACCTGGTGTTCAGAGGTAAAAGTACAATTGACAACTAGTAAATTATTAACACTTTTTTGCTAAGAAGTTCCTCCTTCCTTAGTACCTCTCTGATTAATAGGCAGTCAATTTAAGAATGAGAAGGGTGTAAAATATGACAAATGCACTTTATAATCATGTATTAAAAAGAGAAATTGAGGAATAATTTTGTGAAACATTCTAGGGATGGGGGAAGAAAATGCTAGAACTCTTGGGAAGAGATTTCATATTTTTTAAAGAAATAATTCATTGAGGTTTCAAGGCAGTTATAAGAATTCAAAATAGTTAACACAACTACTTTTTTCTTTCTTTAAATTTTATTTTATTTATTTCTTTAGGAAGCCATCCTTATCAAAATCCCACAATGCACAAGTCTGCAGGCAGGGGCTGCAAACACTGGGGTGAACCAGCTAGACAGGATCCATCCTCACGAAGACTTTAAGTTCAGTGCAAATGAGCAGAGGCAGAGACATCGATGTCATGGTAGGAGAAATAAGTGAAAACAAATCAGGGGTAGGTGTCCTGACAGGAGGGAACCTTATCCACAACCAGGGACTCGTGATGGTTTTTATGAGTGGTAACCGGTAGCTAGGCAAAGGGGGTGGAGGGTGAGGGCAGAGAGAAGAGAAGAGACCTGATCTGGGTAGCAGGAAGGGTGCATGTTAAGTGTTAGAGGCAGATGAGAATGACCTGTCTGAACTGCTTGCTGAAAAATTATAGTTTCTATGAGGTCTTTCTGAAATCATAACTACCGTAGACAGAATACTCACTGTTTTGGAGTCTGTTTTAGAGATTTCCAATATAGCATCTCACTGAATTTTCCTGGCAACCCTGGAAGTATTAGCCCAAGTCCAATTTGCGCATGGAGCTATTCAGGTACAGTGGAAGAAAGTATCTTCCCAGGTTACACACCTGTGGCTGTTGGGATGGGAACCTCGATCTCTATGGCACCATAACTCAAGCTTTTTTTGGGGTGTTACCTTCTGTATGTTTTCCACTCTGAGCCCCGCAAGAAAATCTTGAATTGTAATTTTATTATAGCTAATCGGAGTGATTCAATTTCGTGAATCTTGCCTTTGTTTGCCTGGGGAGCACAAATTAGCTTAAGTCGGATGCGCTCAAGACATATCTGGAAAGATGAACTCCTTTTCCTAATGTATCTCCGAGAGTAAGGTTTTTATAAATGTAGGGATATACTTAGCAAGGACTTGAATACATTTCTCTTTGCAAGGAATATTGGTCACACAGTAGATTCATTAACTTGAAGGTATATGTGGATCTTAAAACAGCCAGTGAGGAAAGGGAAAAAATAAGATACTTTTATATAAAGGAGGAGCTGGGTACAGCAAAAGCTGTTCTTTTTCTCGAAAGATGGCTCAGGAAGAATGAAGTGAATGAAGTGTAGGGTGCCCTCAGGTGACTTTTCAGCAGAGAAGGCCAAGGGGGTGGGGTTGAACTTTAAGACATCATCTGATATGTTTGTGAGCAGGCTCTGTGAACGATGTTTATAGGCCGGTTACTAGGCGGGAGCGCTCCCTGTATCAGCAGAGAATTAAGCCTGGGAGCAATGTGAGAACACCAGTTCTTGGAAACCACCTTTCAGCGATCTTCCAACGAGAGGGTCTGCATCGACTTGGGCAACACAGTCGTCTGAAGCCAAAGACCAGGGCAAAGGAACTCTGGGAGGCTGGAAGGACACCAGCATCTTCAGCAGCAAAGTGCTTGTCTAAGAGGAAATGACCTCTGGCATCCGTTAGCCTGAGATTAGTCCGGTGACAGGCACCTCGCTCCTGGGAGAGAGATCTTGCCGAGTAAGCTTCAAACCCTGGCTGGAGCTCCCAGACAGGTGACAGGATGTAAACTGATGCAGGAGTGGGTGGCCCAGTGTGCTGCCATCATGTTACAGGGGGCTGTCCTGTGAGCATGAGGTTCAGAGGACCATGTCGGCTACCACAGGAGAGCAGCGGTGAAGCTGAGTGGCCACAGAATGTTCCAGAATTGAGAGGAGGAAAAACACTGTATTGAAAACTTCTGGTTAGAGGTCAAGCATGGTGGCTCACACCTGTAATTACAGCAATTTGGGAGGCCGAGGTAGGAACATTGCTTGAAGCCAGGAGTTAAAGACTAGCCTGGCCAACATAACAAGACCCCATCTCTACAAAAAATAAAAAAAAATTAGCCCGGTGTGGTGGCACACACCTCTAGTCCCAGACACTTAAGACTGAGGCAGGAGGATCCCTTGAGTCCAAGAATTGGAGGCTTCAAGGATCATGCCACTGCATTCTAGCCCCTGTCTCAAAAAATAAAACAATAAAACATCTGGTGGGAAATGGCTACCTGGAGTAGGTACAGGATGGTCAAAGGCAGGGTGGTAGAAAAGGAAACCTTAGGGAAAACACCTCAAGGTCATTGAGGAGAGGGATCACAGGATGAGCTTCTCTCTCATAGGTCCTCTTTTTACTGTCTGTATTCCTGGTTGATTTTTAAGTTGACCATCAGAACCAGAAGGCTGCCAAATGTCATCTCTGCAAAGCGAGTGACTAAATATGGAGCTTGATACACACAAGAAGTCAAAGCCAACATCTGAAGAAACTCCGGCTGGGATGCTGATGTGATCTACTCCAGGTGTAATGTCGGCTTTGGTGCGATCTCATGCCTCTACCAACTCGGCGAAATTCTAACAATTTGGATCCCATTTCCCCAAAGCTCTCAGAATAAAATCAGAGTCTGAAATGACATGTGATGGCCGCTAGGAGGCCCCAGTGATCTGCACAATGAACTTTTCCTTCCGAATACATCAGTGAAAATAAAAGAAGTGATTTAAACAAGCGAATTGAATTATGAAAGATTATATGCAAATGCATCAAAAGCGGGAAGGGGTAAATACACAACAGTATAATGTGATAAATATGTGGTGCTGTCTGCCTTAATTAGGGATTGTTTAAATTCCACCCTTTGCCTCAGCACCGTGTACACATTATGAAACACTGTCTCCAAGAAAAGGAAGAAGACGGGCTAGTCTCCAGTTCTTTGAATGCCACACGGGTGTTATTTGGCTGCATGTGTGCACAGAAGATGGGTGGAAAAAGAGAGGGAAGAAGAGAGGAAATGAGAGGTCGCGAGCAGAGGCCCTATTGGGGTGGGAAGGTTTTGATTCTTACAACCTGAGAGGCAATGTTTGGCCAGACTTGTCAGATTTCCACTTCCATAATCTAGTGGTTCTCAAACAACTTCAGAATCACCTGGAGGTGTTTGTCAAAACTCAGGTGGTTGGGCCCTAACCACAGAGTTTCTGACTCAGTGGATCTGAATGGCTCAAAGATTGGCATTTCTGACAAGTTCCTGGCAGGATGTCGGTGCCGCTGGCTTGGGGACCAAGACCTTGAGACTTCTTGTGTGGTGGTACACTAACCTTGGACTTCGGTGCTCATCATCTGAGCCTGGGGCATTTGGGACATAAGGGAGATGCCTCCATCCTCTACTGTGTCCTCTCCTCAGTTCGTTTGCTGTATTTGATGATTCACATCTTTATTATTCTTTTTTTGCAGATAGGGTCTTGCTCTGTTGCCCCGGCTGGAGTACAGTAGCGCAATCATAGCTCACTACAGTCTCAAAATCTTGAACTCAAGCAATCCTCCTGACTAGCTGTGACTATGGGTGCATGCTCTATATCTGGCTAATTTTTTGATTTTTTTTGGGTGTGTGTGTGTGTGTATGGAGATGGAATCTCGCTATGTTGCCTATGCTGGTTTCAACTCCTGGGTTTAAGCAATCCTCCTGCCTCAGCCTCCTCAAGTGCTAGGATTACAGGTATCAGCCACTGCACCCGGCTGATGATCCATCATCTTTAAAATGCATCCTCTTCCTGGAATGAGCATTTCCACGTGAGACCTTCCGTGAACCCTCAAGGTTCCATTTTTTTCGAGTTCTTGGGAAGATAACTTTATTTGACATTGCATGAGACAGGCTAACTTTTTGCATGCACTTAATATTTTTTTATATTTCTATGCCATGAATGCCCATTTAAGTCTAACACTTTTAAGCATAGTCATACATAGTCTATGAAGTGAGGAGGAAGTGAGAAAAACCATGCAGAGATTATTTGACAGCAAATGACTAAGGGGATATTTCTTGAAATTTTAGCTTGGGGACTCTGAATATGAGATGCTTGTAAGCTATTAAAGAACAGACAGTGACAATGTTTAATTTTATTGCTGCAGTGTGTAATAGCTCCGTATTCAGACAAGCTCTTAATTAAAAACGTGCTCCTACCCAAAGATTTGACTCCCAATCTTCTTATTGTCTTTAGAGATATGATTCGGCGGTGGTGGGGGCAGGGGACAGGGTAGGGGGAAGCTTAGCCAAAAAGAGTTTTGTTTTTTTTTTTGAGTTGGGATCTTGCTCTGTCGCCAGGCGCAATGGTGCAATCACAGTTCACTGTAGCCTTGAACTCCTGGGCTCAAGTTATCCTCCCACTTCCCAAGTAGCTGGGACTACAGGCTAGTTTTTAAGTTTTTCTGTAGAGATGGGGTCTTGGTATGTTGTCCAGGCTGGTCTTGAAATCCTTGCCTCAAGTGATCCTCTTGCCTTGGCTTCTCAAAGTACTGGGACTGTAGCCATTAGCCACCCACCACACCCAGTCAGAATCTTGATTTCATTATTGTAGATGTGTACTTGGCAAGCACCCTGCTTGTCACCCAGCTTTACTACCTGCCAGCTAAGCTAGAAGATGATTGGCATTGGTGAGATTTTTTTTTTTTTTGTCCCAGGGGAAATATTCTGGTGGTGGGGTATAGTAGGTTTGTGATGAATTTAGGGTCATATTTTTCCATGAGAACTAGATAATCTCCATGAAGAAATTTGAAAAACTGGAATTCATCATCATCATTGTAAAATATAATTTTAAACTAAAAGAAATTGCTTGGAAGTTTGAAAGTGGACATGAAGGGAGGTGTTCATTTTCTCTTTCCTAATCTGAGCACACAGTCATGACATTGGACTATTCTGACCCAGAGTGGTAGTTCTTGACCTTGGCTCTCAAGTGGAACCTCCTGTGGAACTTTATAGGGCTGCTGTTTCTCTGACCCTGCCTCAGTCTGCTAAATTTAGAACCATCAGGGGTTGGGATGGGTGAATTTTGGTGTAGAAATCTACATTTTTTTAAGTGCTTTCCATAAGATTTTATTGACTGGCCATTTGGGGAAATAACTGGTTTGGTGAACTTGACTAAGCGCCCAGATTTTTTCTCTCTGGCTCTCACTGCATTCTTCATGCTTGTGATTTACTGAACCACTTATGAATTTCAGGTTTCCTCATTGCATGTAATTGCTAAATAGAGAATTTTCCACATGAAAGACTCCAACTGTATTGAAACCATCCTCAGCCATATCCCAGGATACATTTCCCCTAGAGTTCAGTCAATACAGAATAATTGTTTCTGGAGGAGAGAAAACATACCACCTCGACCCAGCCCTGGGATATTAATTGATCTAATCAATAGAAATTGGAATAGTCCCATGTTAAACACAAACTACATCCTTTGTCCACTGTGCCATGACGCCATCATTTTCCAAGAACCCAGGAAGTTCAGCCTCATGGAACAAGTGTTCTGCTTTCCACCAGGCAGTGGTCAGGTGTTAGCTAGAAAGGAAGACTTGGGAGGGAGTGAGACTGTGTCAGGCTACAGTGAAAAACTGAGAGTGACTGGACAGAAGGACACGCCCAGGTTCTCAGTGATTTCGTGGCCAGGTCAAGTCAGTGACATTTGTTATTTCTACTCTATGTCGGTGAATTGAATAGAGGACACAGAACTGACAACAAAGCCTAAAAATGTAAGAAAATGCATTCCATAAAAAGATATGTGTAAAGAGCACATGGATCTCTCTGTTTCATTATTTTTTCTCTATATATATGGAGATTGGATTTGGGGTATGTGTACAGATTTGTTATGTGGGCATATTGCGTGATGGTGAGGTCTGGGCTTCTATGGAACTTGTCACCCAAGTGGTGAGCAAGGCTCTCAAAAGGCAGTTTTTCAAGCTCTGCCCACCTCCCTCCCTCTCATCTTCAGGAGTCCCCAGTATTTGTAGCTTTCATCCTTACATCTGTGTGTACCCAGTGTTTAGCTCCCACTTATAAGTGAGAACACATAGTATCCAGTTTTGTGTTCCTGTGCTAACTTGCTTAGAGTAATGGCCGCCAGCTGCATTCATGTTGCTGCAAAGAACATGATTTCATTCTTTTTAATTTCTTATAATTGAATGTGAATCTACAATGGTCTCAAAATGAAAAGTAAAACAAAAAAATTGTGTGTGTGTTCCAACATAGTTACACATGGATTATACACACAAGGCTTTGTATCTCTCCCCTTCCCCACCCTCCCTCCCCAATATGTGTATGTCTAGGTGTGTGTAGAAAGTATTCACACAGCATATTCTAAGCTCAGGTTGTAGGGGAGTTGTAGGGCATGATGTGTTGTCTGATAACAGCAGTCCCCTATTGAGGGGTTTCTTTGAACCAGAGACTTTGATGAACTCTTTAGATTTATTATCCCATTTAATCCTTATCATAATCTCGTGAGTTAATTACTACTATCCCATTAATAGATGAAGAAATTAAAGCTTAGTGAGGTTCAGAGACTTGCCTAGGTCACAACAGGTTATAAATGGTAGAGGAGGGATTTGAACCTACGTCTAACATTGAGGTTTATGCTTTCGCAGTTTTTTCTACAATGTAATCTATAAAGTAATGGGAATCTTATCTACTGGAATCAAATCAAGTAGGTTTTTTTTTTTAACTTAATGGGTTGCTTTGGAAGAACCCTTGGCTCCAGAAATGATTCAGAATTTTCATGCATAAAATTTAAGTATAATATGTTATGGGTTAACCAGTTATATAGATTATTAGGAACTTGAAATTTAAAGCTACCTTAAAGGTTAAGAGGCTTAAGAATGATTTGCTTTGCAAGATCAGAGTTCAACATTTCCTGTTCGGTAACTGATGAAATTACTCTAACCTACAGAGGGGTTGAGAAGTAGGTAAGAAGGAATAATGGTTATCTATCAGCAGCTGAGGAATTGTAGGCACCTACCTTAACAATTGTAGGCACCTACCTTAACATCTTATTTAGGGCAAAAGTATTATTAACAGATGGTGAATGAAACTTCTTTCAGGAAAGCAACTCCTATCTTTGACAAAACAATATATTCTAATTATGAGAAAATATTTCCTAATATGGAGCTGAAATCTGCTTACCTCTTATAACCATCAAATAATAAACCTTTCCTACACAAAACAAACCTTCTCTAAAAAATTGAAATAAGAATACAAATTGTTTAAGACAATCTGTGCTGCCTTTTTTTTCCCCTGGACTAAACATCTCGTTTGTTTCCAATCATTTGACATTTGGCAATACTTTCAGAATCTTGATTGCTCTCCTTGGACGTACTCCAGTTACTCATATTGCCTTATAAATTGTGGTCCCAAAGACTTGGGACAGTGTTGCACAAGTGACCACAGCGGGGAGCATTCTCTCTGATCATTCTTAATACCTTAGTAATGGAACACAGCCATTTCACAGATATGGTAGGAACCAAAAAGTGTTCCTTCTAGGAAGCTGACCTTAGTTGGCCCATTGGAAACAGAGTATTGGAATGCAATGGTGTACACATCTGGGTCCATCCAGGGAGAATATAATATGTAGAATTTCCTGTGGATATTCCTACCCTCTGTAAACTCAAAGAATGATTTGCTTTGCAAGATCAGAGTTCAACATTTCCTGTTCGGTAACTGATGAAATTACTCTAACCTACAAAGGGGTTGAGTAACAGGTAAGAGGGAATAATGGTTATCTATCAGCAGCTGAGGAATTGTAGGCACCTACCTGACCTTGGCTCCCAGATGAAGGGTCAAGAATGTATATGATCTTTATATTTGGCATTAGGCATCTTTGCTGTATGTGTAGATTCATTTAGGGAATTTGAAAGCCACATTTAATATTTTCTTAAAACATTCAATGTTTTCTCCAGAAAGCCCAAGTTAAGTCATAGTAATAAATCTACTTTAAAACTTTCCTTTTAAAAAAAATCTTACCACTCAACAACGACTGATCATTTCAAAATAACACAGAGCCAAAGACAACCATATTGATCTTTAGAGTCGGTATATTTACATCCACTTTTTATTTGCATTGAATTTCCTAGGTCTGTTTATATTTCATATTGAAACATATATGAACTGCAACACTGGTGTAAAAATATCACACTTCTCACTTTTTAAAAAAAGATTAAGAACAAATTGGTTTGCTTCAGTCTCCCTGGCTGGAAGAAGAATATTACCTTAGTCTTATTAGGGCTCTCCTCTTTGGATTGTTCAAGAACTTTAGAGTTTGCTTGGTTTTGAAAAAAAAAGATAGAGTGTTCTTTATCCAGTTGATACTGTTCCTATTCCTTAGGTAGTGCTACTTATCTATGTGTAGGGCTTGAATTCTCCCTACAGACTGCAAAGATAGCTGGGAGTCATAGGACCCTCACCTAGGTTCTCAGGATCTGCGCTTGAGTCTAGCTCTTTGTAGATACTTATCATAATCATATTTCTACTGACAATGTGGCTTTTAAGCAGGGCATAGGCCCCCACATCTCTGGGGAAACCGTTTTATTTATTTTATTTTTTTAGGATCATGTTCTCGCTCTGTCGCCCAGGCTGGAGTGCAGTGGTAAAAATCATAGCTCACTGCAGCCTCAACCTCCTGGGCTCAAGGGATTTTTTTTGCCTCAGCCTCCCAAATAGGAACCACACTGGCTAATTAAAAAAAAATTGTATTGACAGAGTCTCACTATGTTGCCCGGGCTTGTTTCAAAACTCCTGACCTCAAGTTATCCTCCCACCTCGGTCTCCCAAAGTACTGGGATTATAGACAAGAGCCACTGTGCCTGAACTACTTTTTATTTTATTTTTAAAAAAGATTTGTATTTTTAAACTTCAATTCCTTTTACAGAAATTAATTCTCTTTATAGATCATCTGACCACAGTATCTTTTAAAAAACTGTTTCAAGTCTTTTGTGGAAATAGGGAAGTGCAGATGTTAGGCCTTAAATGTACTTAATTTTCTCACAGTGCTAAAGATCATCAAATGAAAATGGCCACTAAGGTGAAAAATCTTAGATAGACATAACTTCTTTCCTTTGTCTTGCCCGATATCTGCATACATGGCATTTTATTTTATTTTATTTTTTAATTAGGAGAGAGTTTGTTGCTACATCGAATGACCTCTACATTCTTTTGCTTTCTTTTTCTTTAACAGCGATTTAAAGATGCATTCTCTAGGTTTTTGTGCTTATCATTTTGATAGTTTCCAAATGAGTGCAGTGGTAAAATCATAGCTCACTGCAGCCTCAACCTCCTGGGCTCAAGGGATTTTTTGCCTCAGCCTCCCAAGTAGGGACCACACTGGCTAAAAGAGAGCTCTGCTGGAATTTCTGTTTTCCTCACTGAAGATATACATAAAGATACTCATAAGCAGATTTGGAATTTTAATAGACCATTAGCAGTACGAGGCAGCTGTGATTAGATGTCAAGAAATCTGTTGCTTTGGGAGTTGGATCCCTACCATGTTTTGTGCAGGGAGCAGGAAGAGGAAACCACTTACCCCTGACGAATCCTGTCTAGGCAGAACCGAGTCGGAAGATGGCCTCGTCTTCTGCTTAGAAAGATACTCCACAGAAAGCTCTGTTTTGTACATTTCTTTTCTGTTTTCTTCAAAGTCTCTATAAGTGAGTTCGTTGGAAAAAGCCCTTCTTGAATGTTAAAGGCAAAATACAAATGCTAGGATAATTCACACGGAATTTAAATTCGCTCATGCTGTCCATTCCCTTTGATGTGTTTCAGATGATAAGTTGAAGAGAAAAAGAACACAGCTGAATATATTATGAAGTTTATTGGATTAGCTGTCTTGGCAGGTGTTACCAAGAAACACAATAAGCGAACTCAAGTTCTTCGCTTTGAGGATATGGCCTGTGTGGAACAACGGAGTAATTCAGTTTATTTGGGATACAAATTCAATCTTGTAAACAAAGGTTTACACAGACATATCAATTCCTCAGTAAACTGTATGTTTGGAAAACAGGACAAGATTTTTTTTTTATGAGAACAGCATGAATGAATTAAAATGACTATTAAATGTTTCCTTATTAAAATGCTTCCTGACTTCCATGTGTTTACATTTGCAACATAAACATTGTTAATTCACATTTTATCCTTAATTTCCTGAGATTTGTGAGAGAAAAGAGAGAGTAAGGACATAGAATGAAACCTTTGCCAGACCTGGTGAGGAAGTCGTAAAAATTTTACTGTCTAGTTTTGATACAGATTAAAAACCAAATGAAATAGCTTTTTGTGCAAAACCATATTTAAGCTGCTTATAACTTTTTAAAAACACCTTTTCCTTTTGGGATTGAGCGAAACTCCTGCATAGTAGAGCACTTGTTAACTTCAGTATAAAAATTGAAAAAAAATTTACCTGGTTTTGAATATTTAAAATGCCTGAGGGGAAGATTGGGCAAACATGGTTTTCAGGTACGTTTTAGCAACAGGGAAGTGACTATTAGCCTAGCTGTGTCCATCCATCTGTCCATGCGTTTGAAAGGTGTGCTCTGGGTGCCAAAGGCAAAATGAATATTGTACAGGTCTGGTTCCCTGGGGCCAGGGCCAAGGGAAACGCCAGCTGCTGGTCCAGATCTGCTGTCTAACACTCATTTGAAATGTGGTTCACTGCTCTATCATTGTTCATTGTTTCTGGGCCTTGAGTAGTGGCACAGGTTTTGGGGCTTGAACTTTAATAAGAAAACCAAATGCACACTCTTCTTCTTAGATGAGATAAAAATCAAGATTGCATTTAAAATCCAGGAGGCAGGAGTGAATGAATGTGGGGCTTTATCATTGAAATGTTTTTCCATCCTTAATTCCAATGGGGTGTTTGCTTTCTCATAAACCAAAGACACAGAAAACACAAACTAGACCTTCGAGAAATTATAATTTTTTTTTTCTTTGAGTTGGAGTCTCCCTCAGTTGCCCAGACTGGAGTGCCGCCTCGACCTGCTGGGCTCCAGCGATCCTTCTGCCTCAGCCTTCCAAGTAGCCGGAACTGCAGGCCCGCGCTACCACTCCCGGCTGATTTTTGGATTTATTGTAGAGATGAGGTCTCGCCAAGTTGCCCAGGCGGGTCTCGAACCCGCGGGCTCAGGCAGTCCACTCACCTCAGCCTCCCAAAGCGCTGGGATTACAGGCTGAACCACCGAGCCTGGCTAAATTATAATATTTTAAGGTAATACTTTCCTTGGTCTCTGTGAGCCTCCTCTGGATTAAAGTATTTCGTGTTTTTTTTTTCCTGACACAGAAAAACAGGAAGCATGTCAGTTTTCCCTGTCTCTAAGAGTATAATAGTTTAACATTGAAAACTTTCGGACTATTTTGAGGGCCACGTGTCTTTTCTGGTGTTCAAAATAGAGGCTCTCTCTTCTTTCAAGAAGCATTTCAACCAAGATGCATTTCAGTTGTCCTGGCTGGAAACCTCAGTTATCTTCAAGCCTCCTTTACCTCTCAGCTTTTGGATTACCTCATCATCAATGTTAGTCAATTTTATCTCCTACCTACTGCCCTTAAACTAGTCATCAAACAGTCTGCTTGACTGTATTTTTCTTTTACTCCAGCTCATTTTCCACACTGTTATTTAAAAAATTCCATATATGTATTTTAATTGACAAATAAAATTGTATGTATTTATCATGTACACCATGTTATTTTGAAATATGTGTACACCACGGAGTAACTAAGCTGAGATAATTAACAGATGCATCACCTCACATACTCATCAATTTTTTATGGTGAGAGCATTTAAAATCTACTCTCTTGGCTGAGTGCGGTGGCTCAGCCTGTAATCCCAGCGGTTTGAGGGGCTGAGGCGAGTGGATTTTCTGAGCCCGCGGGTTCAAGACCAGCCCCGGGAATTTGGCGAGACCTCATCTCTACAATAAATCAAAAAATTAGCTGGGCGTAGTAGCCGCATGCCTGTAGTTCTGGCTCCTTGGAAGACTGAGGTGGAAGGATTGTCAGGGTCCAGCAGGCTGAGTGTGCCACTGCGCTCCAGCCTGGGCAATGGCGTGAGACTCCAACTCAGAAAAAAAAAAAAAAATCTACTCTCTCAGTGTTTTCAAGAATATAGCCACCATGTTGTAGAATAGATCTCTTGAACCTTATTCCTATCTAACTGAAATTTTGTTTCCTTGGACTAACATCTCCCCATACTGTGTGTGTTTTTTTAATATATCTTATATCAATCTGGAAACATTCATTTATTCAAAGCTTCCAGAAGAGCACTCAGGAAGTATGAAAAGGGAACAAAAGAGACACCGCTTATTGGCCAGATTAGTTAAATTGTCCTTCCAGATAATCTGATGATGCCACACCCCTACATAAAACTTTTCTGTGGTACTGTGCAGCCTGTCAAATTCCACATCCTAGGTAGAACACAGGCCCTGATCAAACTATGGCAGCCAAGCTCTCTCAGTCTCCATCGATTTTCTTTCTCTCCCCTTCCTCCCCCTGCCTCCCTTCTTCTCGATCTCATCCATTTCCAGCTCCCTCAAGCCTATCCTGCTCCCTCTCAGCCATTCTCTGCTCTGCGCCTGCTTCCTGAGCCTAGGATGCCCTTTTCCTTACCATCTCTGTTCCCTGCTCACTCTACAAAGATGAAGCTCAGATGTCCCTCTTCTGTAAACTCCTAGAGCTGGCAGTCTCCTTCCCCGGAGCTCTTGTGATGGAGTCTGGGATAGCCGTTTCTTATTGCTTTGTCTTTATTTGTTGTAGTCTCTGCCTTTTCCACTAAACTGAAATTTATTGAGGCAGAGTCTGTTTTTTTGCTTTGTGCCCAAGGGCCTAGCACAGGGCCTGGCAAGTCATAGGTGTCAATAAGCATCAACTGAGTAAATGAAAACATGTCACTTCTCGAGCTAACGTTACACATTTTTTCATTTTGCTCTAGGACTTTAGCAAACAGGATCCATTGGGCTGAATGGAATGAACTCAATTAGTTGCTATTAAGTCTACTCTGCTTCTGGCCTTTAAGTGATGATTCAGTCATTCAGCCATTCTTTCATAGAACACAGTTGTCAAGTGTTTTACTAGTCATTGGATCTAGGCCAGATACCTCACCAATCTGTCTTGGAGACCTTCTAGGGAGTGAGAGATACTAAGGCAAACAGATTTATCTCCTTACTCGATCTGTGGCAACTGTGGGTTTTCAGTTTGTTTCTAGGCTAATCTTTCAATCCAACAAAAACTTGAGTGAATCAAGGGCAGGACCAGTTGACATATCGATCTAGTTATAAGTGGTCCTAAAAGGTCCCTCTTGGCTTTGGTTAATGTCTGGGCTCAGGCCTTTCTGCAATGCTGAATTATTTCTAGGTCAACCATTCTTAGGTTCTTTCCTCTCAAATGGATGCTAGAAAACTCAGGTAAGAAGTATTTCCTAAGTCATGACAAAGTGGAAAGTGAATGGTTTTTGTTTAGTTTCAAAACAATCCTTCATCTTAGGAAGTCAGAAGGGCACTGACTGATATCCTGATGCTGTTGTTTATTTGTTGTGATTTGGTTCATCAAACGCCCACCCCTTTTCTATTCCTCCCCTCTCAGCCTTCAGAAAAGTGCTGGCATCTGACTTAAGCGGACAGGAGGAGTGAGTTTTCTAAGGTGGCAGGATGCCAACATTCCTTTGCCTTCTGTTGTCTTGTGAGTGATGCCAAGTCATCTGGTGGCTACTTGTAGCAGAGGAAAGGATTATTAATTGTTCCCTGATAATTCTCCCGAGGATTTTTTCAAACCCCTGACTTAAAGTAGCGATGGTGCAGATACCAGAATTACAGACTCAAGGGCACTTAGTAGAATTAATTTTCTGCAAAGACAGAAGTTTCGCACAGGTCTCATCTGACTTATTTTCACGTGACTCCTGCATCTCTTATGAAGTAGGTAGAGTGATTTTATGGAGAAGCAAAGCAAAGACAAATGACAACATTTCTTCACAGCCACCGGGTGACCCGGGTTGCTCAGTAATGAGTATAAACAGTGCACACTCTGAGGCAAAAGGAGAGAAAAATGCTGATGGAGCACTTGCTTTGATTGGATTTATAATATTATAGGGATAAACTGAAAGCAAGAAGGAGAGATAGAGGTGGAGAGGTAATATGGGGTGAAGACGGGAGACCTATTTATGGCTGGTCCGTGGTCATAACTCAGCTGTTTTGTTTTGCCCACTCAGTGAACTGACCTTCCTCCATACTCTTGTTTGACAGCTTCAGAGAACAAATCCCTCCTTAATCTACCTACTAGGCCCAGCTGAGGTAGCAGGAACAGAGCAGCTTCACACAGAACCAATAAGTCCACTTCCCAGAGGCAAAAGGGTAATTTCTCCTGCCGGCTCACTCCATCACTGACCTCGCCGGTCGACGGGTGCCCAGGGTACCAATTAGTGCTAATTGCTGACGATGGTGGTGAAAGATGCTGTGACGAGTCCCTGCTAAGAAAAGGGCTAAGACCCCTAACTCATTTCATGCAGAGTATGTCCATGAGACCAGGTTCTTTGGGATAATAAAATAGTATGGATGGGCTGGAAAAAAGAAGATCGTTACCAAGAGCACAGCCCTGTCTCGTTACAACCCACTAACAGCTCCTGAAAATCACAATGCATTTTTCTAGAAATTGCCTCTCCAGATCTTTCTTGATGGGGAAGAATCCAAAAGTACTTCCAAAGTAAGAGTCAATCTAATTATATCTGGAGTAAAGCTTGACTGCTTCAATTCTGCCTAGCAGTGGGAGATCTTTATGCCCAGTGAAATAATTGTTAGTAGACTTGCTAGGATGTGTCAAAATTTCCTGAATAAAGTTAAGTGAGTAAGCGTTCCTCTTAAGATCCTTCAGTCTGATGGACAAGAAAAATATCAGTAAACAGAGGCAGGTGTACTTATTGCAGTCAGCCATATGATCACAAGCGGAAAGTCCTCTCGAAGATGATTGGTGGCCCCGGTGTCCTATCTCTAAATTAATATAAAAAAAGCTAGTTCATATTAGCCAAGAAAGAGTTGGGGGTTTTCTGACTTGACCACTCTACTTTCGAAAAGGCAGTTCGTTTTGTATACCTGCATCTCAAGTAACCAGAGCCAGCTTCAATGATTGCCAACTGCCAGTTAGAAAGAAACTTCCCACTTGAAACAAAGCCTCATCTTTCAAATTGCGACTTTCTTAAGGAAAAAGAAAATCCTGAACTTCTTTCAGCACTTACCAGCTGTTCCAGATGTTGCAATTATATATCGAAGACCACATTTGGAACCAAAAATATTTTCAGGAGCTTGGCTTTCAATCTCTTTGGTAAAGTAACATCATACGTTATCTTATTTATTCCTTAGTTATGCTCTAGAAGTGTTTGTAAGTGGTTTTTAAGGGGAGGGATAACTTGTTACTCATTTTGCTATGAATTTTAACATGACTAATGATAAATTTCACTCATAAGATTGTAATCTAGTCTGCCAAAGTCTAGTTGAGACTTTGTTTAACTTATAATGAAAAATAATAACATACATTGTTTTCATATTCATAAAAATTAATAGAAAATAAATATGTTGAATGACACATCCTTTTAAAAGAATTTGATTAGGGACAGATTTTAGGGGGTGTTCTGAAAAGATCTGGGTACTTTCAGAGGTTATAGGATCAAACAGTTTCAGCTTTGGCCACCAGATGGCCCTATGAGACCGGAACTTTCAGTGTAGACACCCGGGTGGCCCCAGTGGTGGGGGCTGCCGCAGACGTCTCAGGATGACTGGGAACCAGACAGAAAGGTAGGCAGCCACTGAGATTTCATTTTTGCTGCTTCTTTTCAAACGTGCTCCATCTCAAACATTCATCAGTTAGTGTGACATTTTAAAAATGAAACTTAGACGATGACGTTTTCTTGCTCAAAACTCTCTAATGGCTTTCCAGCACGTGCAGAATAAATTCCAGACTCCTTAGCCTGGCTTGCAAAGTCCTACATGACCTGGCATGAAGCTACTTCTTTGACCTTATTTCAGACCCCCATCCCCCTAACCTTACTGTGTTCTAGTCACACTAACCTCTGTGCTTCTTGGAGGAGTCAAGTTTGCTCTGTCAGAGCCTGGGCATCCATTGTCCCATGTGTTTGGGATGCTCTTATTCATGTCTCCATATGGCTCAGATCTTGGCCTCCAGATCTCAGCTCAACATCAGTGCAGAGTAAGACCATCCAAGTCTAAAGTGTTAACCCAACCACTCCCTAATGTATCACTTAAGTTTAACTTAGGCACTAAGTCTTAATAGTGATTTAATTCTCCCCTTTTCCTCTTCCTTCCTTCCTTTTCTCTCTTTTTTTCTCTCTCTCACCTTTCCTCCTTCCCTCCCCTTTCTTTCTTTTTTTCCTCACCTTCCCTCCCTTTCTTCCTTCCTCCTATCTTTCTGTTGATCTACTTATCTAGTATATAATCTATCTACTGTCAGTTTCTTCCACTGGAATGTGAACTCTATGAGAGCAGGAACAATTTGACGCAGATTGCCATTTGTCTCATCACCGGGACAGTGACTGTTCTTGAATACAGAATGAATGAGTGGATGTTTGAGATATTTGTAAGTTAGGCATTTATGGTACGTGTGTGGTACCCCCAAAGAGTACTAGTATCTGGACAATTTGTTATGGTAAAATTTAACGTGTATTATTTAGCATTAAGTTTTTTCATTTACCAAACTTTTACTGAATGACAACCAATTGCCAGGCATTGGGTACTGGCGATAACCTGGGTCTTAATGGCAGTAACGGAAGTTAAGTCTCTATACTAAAGGCTTCATATGTATTACCTCATTTAGAACTTAACAACAAGTGTTTTAATTTCTAGTTCCATTTACGGAATATAAAACTGAATATAGTTAAGTTAAATAGTTTACCCAAGATAAACAAAGAACTGAATATTGTGTGTTCTCACTCATAACTGGGCCCGGAACACTAGTCACATTAGCATAAAGGTGAGATTGGCAGTCACAGGGTATGTGTAGGGAGGAAGGGAAGGAAGAGAGAGGGGAGTACGTGGCAACATAGGGGGTACCTGGTCCACTGTCAGGGGGAGAGAAGGTAAGCTAGAAGCTCAAACTTCACATGCATGCAGCCTACTTGTACTGCGAACTCTCACTTGTACCCGCCAACTCTAAAATAAAAATAAAACAATTGAAAAAATTATCCAAGATAACATGATTATTAAATTACAAACCTGGCGCTCAACCCAATGCAAAATAGTCCATCATGAAGGAGTCAGCAAAGAAGATAATTGATGGAGTTAGACTCCAAACATGTCTTGTAAGAGAAACATCAGAGACTACAAACTGATTAAAGACATAAAATAAGTTATCAAAATGTGAACAAGACTATCAACACAGTCCAGATGTATCAGACAAAGAACCAGATGAAATTTCTGGAAATAAAAAAAGCCACTGAGATAAAAAAAAAAAAACAAAAAACAAACTCTCAGTGAATAAGAAAAAGTCTGGCTAAAACTAAAGAGAGTTCATAAACAGCTGAAGAGGGAATCAGTATGTTAGAAGATCTCAGGAAACTATCAAGATTGCAGAACAGAACAATTAGGAGATGCAAATATATTAAAGATAAGTTTAGAGATGTAGACGACAGAATGAGAAGTCCCAGCATATTTCTAGTAGAAGTTCTAGGTGAAAAGAAAAGAAAGAGCAATATTTGGAGGGTTGTTGGCTGAGACTCTCAGAAACTTGATTAAAGTCATACATTGATTTAATTTCACAAATCAGATTAAGAAATCAATGTGTCCTGAGCTGAATAAATAAAATAAGCCCACATCTAAACACATCCTAATAAAACTTCAACACACCACAGGCAAACGGTACTTAAAATCAACCAGAGAAAAAGATATAGCTCACCTGCAAAAGAATAACCATTGTGCTGATGGAAGATTTATCATCAGCAAAAATGGATGCTAGGATGTAATAGAACAATATTTTCAAAGTGCTGAGGGGAACACGGTTAACAAAAATTCTATACTTAAACTATATTTCAAGAGGCAAAGTAAAATAAAGACATTTAAAGGTAAATAAAGACTGAGTTAGTTTGCTTCCTACAAAACTCCTGATTCAAAGCATCAGTGTAAGAGGTATATCAGGAGGAAAGACATTGAACTCTGAAGGGAGGGGTGATGTAAGAAAGAAGGGTGAAATACAGCTCAATATGCAAAAACATCGAACAAATAAAACCATGATGGCAATGACTTTTTTTGAAGGGTGGCCAAATTGAGATATATACTATAAGAAGGGGATTCCTGGATATAAATCACGCTAAGGCCATTTAAGTTTAGAGATACTGGTGACCTTCAGACTTTAAATAATTTTTTGACTATGCGGAGGAAACTCTGAAATTTCAGGGTGACTGTGTTTAAAGGGATGACCCAGCAATCCAGGCTGCTTCCACTTCCTGACGCCATTGCCTTGACGCATACATGGCAGCTACTCACACGGCTAGCGGCAGAGAGAGCTGAAGGTCATGCAGGATGCGTGGGGCCAGGCTTGGGAGTGGGGAACATCCTTGTGCCATTATCCTTTGCTGGGTACCATCCCATCACCCTAACCTCACTGCCCTATTTTCATGTAACCTGAAATGGGAACCGCTTGTCAAAATACGAAAATGCTAAACATGAAAAGAAAACAGAGAAGACTTATAACTTGCAGATAAGTAGAGGAGAGAAAAGAAAGAAATAAAGCTTGATGAAATCAATAGAAAGCAAAAAGGAGGAAAAAAGCATAGAGAAAGAATGAAGAAGTCTGGGAGCAATGACTCATGCCTGTAATCTCAGCACTTTGGGAGGCCAAGATAGGAGGATTGCTTGAGCTCAGGAGTTTGAGACTGCGCTAGACAATATAGTGAGATCTCATCTCTACAAAAAAATTAAAAAATTAGCCAGGGGTGGTGGTACATACGTATAGTCCCAGCTACTTGGGAGGCTGAGGCAGAAGGATTACCTGAGCCCAGGAGATTGAGGCTACAGTGAGTTGTGATCATGCCACTGCTCTCCAGTCTGGGGGACAGAGTGAGACCCCATTCAAAAAAAAAAAAATGAATGAAGAGAAATCATAAAATAAAATGGCAGCAGAAGTATGCACAATCAATATAATTATATTGAATTTACCACTTATCATTCAGAGATTACCAGGATAGACTAGAAATTCCTTACAGTCTAAGACAGAAATGAAAACACTAAGCCAGTTGTCTGTAATTTACAAGGGGCAAATCTAAAAAAGACTGAAAATTAGAAAGAAGAAAAATATATACCAGTGAAATACTAAGCAAAAGAAAACTAGTCTAACCATATTAGTAGCAACATGAGCCTTGGGGCAAAAAACCTGTTTAGGCTGAAGAGGATAACTGCATTTTGATAGAAGGAGTAATTCATGGGGAAAATATAAAAATTAACAATTCTAAACATGTACCCACTTGAAATTTGACAGCTTAAGTGTAAACAGCCAAAATTGACATAATTACAAGGTAAAATTGGCAAATCCACCATTAGAATGAGAGATTTTTTTTTTAACCCATCTGTCAGTGATCAGTAAGTGATGCAAAATAAAAATTTGCAAAGCTATAGGGGATTGAGAAACACAACTTGTTTGCCTGTAGAGAATCTGCTCCTAACATAAAGAATACACATGTAGGAAGGAGGACTCTGCTACCATTTATTCACGAGATGAAGAGAGCCTGGGAGAAACCAATGCCAATGAGTCAAAAGGAAAGAACTGGAAAAGTGATAGGATTTGCTAGTTGCTGAATATGGGAGTTGGAGAAGGGAGAGGAAAGAGTTGAAAATTATTAAAGCCGGGCTCAGCACAGTGGCTCATGCCTGCAATCCCAGCACTTTGGGAGGTCGAGGCAGAAGGACCACTTGAGCCCAGGAGTTCGAGACCAGCCTGGGCAACATAGTGAGACCTCATCTCTACACAAAAAAATTAGCCGAGTATGGCAGTGCAAGCTTGTAGTCCCAGCCACCAGGGAGGCTGAGGTTCCCTGAAGAATCATCTGAGCACAGGAGGCTGAGGCTGTGGTGAGCCATGATCGTGCCACTGCACTCCAGCCTGGGCGACAGGATGAGACCTCAACCTTAAAAAATAAATAAATAAAAAGAAAATTATTAAAGCCCGAAGGGTGAATGGTAGTGCTTGATGGTGAGAACAAAAATGAGTGAAGCGAAAATTTGGGCAGAGGGGAGGACGGTGAGTTTAGGGGGGCATCTTTGGGGCTTAAAGTGCATCTCAAGTGCATTAGCTCCTTGGGCTCGTTCCATTTGAGTAGCATTCCAGCACATCTGGCCATCCATATATATATGTGTTCAATAATAGCACGTGTTCAATAATAACACTACCGATCCATCCATGTTTACCAGATACCTGTTAACAGAAATGCTTCTTAAGAAGTCAGGTGATACATAGGGGACTTATGTTAGAGCAGTCAATTTTATTATTTACTATCAATTACTACTATTATACTTTACTATTTACTAAACTTCTAAATATTATTCCTACTATTTACTATTATTTACTATAATTATTATAACTACTATTTACTACAAATTAAGATAGTAAACACTATTTGCTATTAATTCATTAAGACACTTCAGTAGGTAAGAGCTTTCCTTTCAAGTGAGTTATACAAACAATTATTAATTTCTTAAAAGTAGTCAATATCATGAATCCAACAATAATAATAATAATAATAACTATCATTTGTAAGTACTTACAAGCTCTTCCACATATGCTAACTACTTTCACAGCAATGCCAGGAGATAGATATGATAGTATTTATTGTTATACCCATTTTGCAGAAGATTAAAACACACAACTTCTATCCTCTGACCTTCAAGACTCCTGTTAGTTTTATCATTCAGACATTCCAGGGTGGCTGTAGGTTGGAAATATTTAAATGAAAAAAGGGCCATGTTCTGTTTTTCTTTAGTGCTTAATTCAGAGTACTCTGTTTCCTATCTTATCTCTTGTCCTGGGCTTGTTTCAAGGTCTCCATTTCTAAGTAGATGTTTAGATCTGGGAACCTGTGGATAGGTTTACCCATGTGAGAGCATTTTTGCATGTGCTTTTTACTCACTCTCTGTTTATACTTTTCCCCCCCTCAAACCGCCTTTCCTCCTTCCAGAGCGTCTTCCCATCCTGTAATGAGTGGAAAGATTAAAAAAAACAAAAACAATTTCTGGGTGGATTCTGTTCTCTGGACTGAACCTTGACCAAGAGTACCTATGTGTGATTTTCTGGAGAAATGGGTCACAACTTCCATCAATTCTCAAAAGAGTCAAGATTCTATGAAAATTAAGAACCACTGCAGAGAGAGGAGGGAAGATTCGTAGGAAAAAAAAATGTTTTGTTTTTTTTTGAGTTGGAGTCTCACTCTGTCGCCCAGACTGGAGTGGAGTGGCATGCTTCCGGCCACCGCAGCCTCAATATGCTGGGCTCCGGCAATCCTTCCACCCTAGCCTTCCAAGTAGCTACAGGTAACTACAGGTGCGCGCTACCATGCCTGGCGAATTTTTCTGATTTATCATAGAGATGAGGTCTCGCCAAGTTGCCCAGGTGGGTCTCGAACCTGCAGGCTCAGGCAATTCACTCACCTCGGCCTCCCAAAGCGCTGGGATTACAGGCTGAGCCACCGAGCCCGGCTGGAAAAAAAAGTTTAAGACAATCATTAGGTTACTCTTTTGTGTTGTCACTTTTCCTTTGCGTTTCTCCATTTTTCTCTGTAGAGATGATGAGGTCAGTTAAAGCATCGTGTATGACTTGGCGAAATGGCAGAAGTAGGAAAGGGATATTTCTAAACTTCTATCCTTTTCATTTAGGAACAAACGATACCGAGGCACTAAGTTTCTCTATGGTCAGTCAAAAGGAAAATGCCCTTGATACCCTGAGCTATTTTTGATATTTCTGAGATGAAATACAGATCGTACCAATTCAGTTTCCAAAGGATAAAGGTAATTAGAAGAGTTCTTACCTTGGTTCACCTTTTTATACTTTGCAGAAGTCACCGACAGATGGCTAAGAAGACTTTGAAGTGGCTTCCAGCCTCCTTATGCCTCCAGGTCTAAATTCATTCTTTTCCCTCAATTTGAAATTTTCTCTCCTCATGATCCACTTACCAAACTCATCCTCATTCTGGAGACTGAGCTCCAAGTTCCCTACTTTGGGAAGGTAGCTCTTAGCTCACCCCTGGTCAGATGCAATCACTTTCTACCTAAATTGTATATGCCTTGAGCACAGTAAGAACTATGGCTTTTCATCTCAAAAAATCTTCTCCAGCACCTCACACAGTGTCTCACACAAAAGGAAATTAATGCATTTTTACTTTTACAAATTTTGCACGAGTAAATATCAGCAGTAAAGTGTTCCCTCCTCCTCCTCCTCCTTTTCCCCCCTTTCCCTCTATCCCTTGCCTTCTTCCTCCCTCCTCTCATCCCTCTATTTCTCTCTCCCTTTTTTTCTTCCTCTTCTTCTGAGTTATGGTCTTATTGTTGCTCAGGTTGGAGTGCAGTGGCATGATCACAGTTCACTGCAGCCTTGACCTCCTGGGCTCAGGCAATCCTTCCTCCTCAGTCTCCCAAGTAGCTGGGACTAAAAGTGCACCACCATACCTGGCTAATTTTTTGATTTTTTTAAAAATAGAGATGCGATCTTGCTATGTTCCCCAGGCTAGTATTGAACTTTTGGTCTCACCTCGGCCTCCTAAAGTACTGGGATTACAGGTGAGAGCCATCATGCCCAGCCAGGTGTGTAATTCTTAAAAGTCTTTTCACTCAAAGATTTCTGAAAATGCGTGCACAAAGGTGAATGAGTAAAAGAAAGAAGGAATTAAAAATTTGGTATACTAGAGATTTTGCTGTGTTGATCTTAAACGAGGAATCCCAATGTGCTTTCTCGGTTAATAGTTTTGAGAAACAATTCCCACTACCCTACCTTGCTACTCTCCCTCTGGCTCTAAATTTTTCTTTCTGGATACAGAAAACTTTTGTTAGCAATAAATCATCCACTTACCACATTCATTCAACAAATGTTCATTGCGTGTCTGTTAGGTGCTAGGTAGGGTTCTAGGCACTAGAACTCAAGAGCACAACTGAGAAGGAACATCTCCCTTTTCACTGAGTTTACATGCTAGTGTAAGGAGACCAAACATTAGCAGTCGATACAAGAAGTCAGTGATATATGTAAAAAATGTATGTGATATGAAACAAACTGAGCCAGGTTGGAGACTTTGGGAGCTCTGGGAGAGAGTGGTGTGCTTGAATTTTACATAGAGTGGGTAGGAGAGATCCTGCCGAGATGACAGTCAAGGGAAGAAGACCCTCAAAGGTGTGTTAGGTGAAGGTGTCTTGGAGAACAGCGTTGCCCGTAGAGGGAACTGTCAGGGCACAGGCCTTATGGCAGCTGGTGGGGCTGCAGAAGTGTGAGCAGGCCCAGAGTAATGGGGAGGGGGGAGATTAGGGTGAGGGCAGATGTTGAAGAGCCCTGTAGGCCATTTTGAGGACTTTGGCTTTTTCTCTGAGTGAAGAAAGAAGGCACTGGAGGGTTCTGAGCAGAAGAGGGATATAACGGCTCAGTGATTTCTAAGGAACCTTCTGGCTGCTGCACTGGAAATGGGATAACTGGATAATATGTGTGGGTCCTATGCTTAGCAGAGCACATTAACCAAAAAGCTGGTATCTGTGGAAAATGTTAGCATATCTTAAAGTCTGAGATACATGATTTTTGTGGATGATAACTGCATAGAAGTGAACAATGGTGGACAATGGAAGAAGATGTTGCAGTGGGTCGGTGAGAGGGGACAGGCGACAGGGAGACTGTGAGAAGTGTCTTGACACAGACAGTATCTGCAGGCTTGGACCAGAGGTGTCTGGTGAATGCGGCTTTTTGACTGATCCTGGTCAAACGTGACTTTGAACTTGAGACTCACAAATCTTTTGAAGTACTTCTATAAAAGTATTAATATGGGTAATGACTTGTAAGGTTTTTGGATGATAACAGTGTGTACGCTCCATTTAGATGAATATCTTGCTTTTTAAAAATATGGGCCCCCTTCCTATAAAAGAGCTCCTGTTGATTCAACGTCTGTACCATAAACTGAAAGTCATTTTTTTGTGTTGTGTAAGCCCTGTAGAAGGAATGCTTCCAGATTTGCTCAAGAAGCATCATATTTGAGTAATTTATTAGAGGACTGTGAGGGAGTGTAGGTGCTGGGGGATAATACTTCGACTTTTCAAAAAGCTCTGGACAATGTTTTTGTACCATAGGCTATTAAAAATATGTTTGAGCAAGAAACTGTTTTAAAAATTAAAAAAAATACAGTAAGATAAGTAATTTTTTTTCTGTGTTAAGAAATCCTAAACAGCAAGATTTTCTCAGTAAATTCCAGAAGTGTATGGCAAGGAACGCTTTCCAGAAAAACCAGAAAGTGCCTTTCACGTGGATAATATGCTTAGCATAGCACATGAACCAAAAAGCTGGTACTTATGGAAAATATTAGTATATCTTAGTCTGAGATAATTTGGGGGGTGTGTTAACATCACAGTTTGACATGAGATATATAAAGATGTTTGTATGTAAGCCTTTGAGATAGAATATTAAGGAAGA
>CAUYQG010089279.1:0-12394 GCA_963574415.1 Tarsius wallacei
GAGTCTCACTCTGTTGCCCAGACTGGAGTGCAGTGGCCGCTCCCAGTCACCGCAGCCTCACCCTGCTGGGCTCCGGCGATCTTTCCGCCTCAGCCTTCCAAGCAGCTGGAACTACAGGCGCGCGCTACCACGTCCGGCTAAGTTTTGAATTATTGTAGAGATGAGGTCTCGCCAAGTTGCCCAGGCGGGTCTCGAACCCGCGGGCTCAGGCAATCCACTCACCTCAGCCTCCCAAGGCGCGGGATTTCAGGCTGAGCCACGTCCTTCAACCTTATTAAGGCTAGGTGTGTGCTCATTGGTAAATAAAAATGAACTTATTCTGACTCTTTGGGTCTAAATGAACATTCCCTAGGCAAGTGATAACCTGCACAAGTCAGAGGAGGAACAATTAGAAAGGGGGAGCCCTGGAAGCTGACTCCATTGGTGGGCGCCACCCTTGAGCCATGGCATTGTGTGTTTCTAGCTCCCAAGCACCAAGGGGAGTCTGTTAATGTGCACTCAGGCCTCGGGAAGCTTCCTGTCCTACTTCGGGCATCTCCTGAGGCCGTCCTGTTAAAGAATTTACTTTCATAATCCGTTTCTCAGAATCAATATTTCTTTTCCTATTTCCCTTCGCTCGGACATGATGTGATTAGAACGGAGAGTTCTCATGCTCTGGGACTGATCATAATTTTTGCTCAAGAAACCACCGTTCAACGGTCCTCCCTTCATGCATGGACGCTGCTGTTTTCCTTCCACTTGGACTTCCTAATGGCTGCAAGAACTGGGAGCTCTGGAGCAATTCAAATCCCATGGGCCTCCGTCTTCTTGGACAACTCTCTTGGCAGGGCAACTTTTGCCAAGATCTTTGCTGAATCATATTTACTGCAACGCCCGTGTGTCTCATCACACTGTCTCTCAAGAGGCTGTCCCTGGGAAATAGTGGCGTTTTTGAGTGTGTGCCCTATTCCAGGTCATCCCAAGGGATATTCAAATCTATCTAATTTAAGTGGGTAGTGATAAAAATACATAGGGCTTTTTCCTCTGTTAAAAAATGGAGGATGTTTTCTAAGGTTTTTCCCAATCAGAGGGGAGAGATTAACACTTGAAAATATCTGCATTGGATGACTGGGTAAGACAAATTGCTCATAGCTGCCCAGGTTAGACAGATTGAGATTTGACAAGACAAGCAATCAGGGGCTGAATTGAATGGTTAAAAGGTTTGTGTCCCTTTCTACAATAATCAGAGATTTTGAATGAAGCACAAATCAGAAAAAAATTGTTCGCAAGATTTGTAAGTGCTAGTAGCAAAATCTGTCAAAAATGTATATATGGCAATTCTCCCTCTCCCTTAAAAAGACACAAAATTTACACAAAGGAGTTTTGTGAATATATGTACGGTAAAGTCTTTACAAAAGCTGTGAAATATACAATTAATTTGGAAATGGGCTAATGCCAGAATATTTTAAAGCTTTACTCCCCTCCCTGTAGCTTAATCCAAAGCTGTCTTCAGTTTTCCCTTCTTTTATAAACCCAAACTCTTAATTGAAAACTAGTCTGTGTTATTCAACACGAATAAAATAATTACACTTAGGTCAGGTGTAGGGTTGGGGTGCTTAGGACAGTTTAAAAAGATTCTCCCCCTTAGTCCTTATCCACTTGTTCCCTGAAGGGTTTCTCTATCCCTTCAGGCAAACCAAGCCAATAATCTTATTTACAAAGGGGGCAGGAGGGCAGAGAGTTGGAGGCCCCAAGGGCTGGCGTTCAATACGGTCCCTGTCATCTTGAGATCAGAGGGTTTGCCCCAGCCCAGGTGAATAATGACCAAGAACACTTTGTGACTGATGACTGCTCTGTTTGGGGAGCTAATTGATGTCCCTCTGTTCCAAGTGAATAATGCCCTTGCTAGCAGTGACAGTAATGTCATCAAGACGGAAACTATGTGGCCAGCTAATGAGGAAACAGGGTATGGGGTCCCCTCCCCCACTCCCGGGCTGTCTACCGGGCAAGCAGGAAATGGTCCTTTTACCTATGTATACAGTGCTTTGTAAAAATCACTTTGAATTAGCAGAATTAGGAAAAAGTCTACCTAAACTTGGACTGTTGGGACTAATGTCATCTATTTGCTCAAGCCTCTTTAAATCCCAGTGCGGGGGCACCAAGACCAGTGACTCACCTGAGCATCTAAGACCCTTGGTTATCTGGTTCCTGGCCCTCATCCCCTTTGCTCTCCTCCAGGCACCACGTCCCAAACACCCAAGACAACGTGTCACTCACTGGGCACACCATACCCTCCTACATCTCTCCCTGGTCACCCCCAGTCCTCTCTCATCCACGTTTTTCCCTGTCCTCTTTTCATGGCTAGCACCTACTTGGTCTTCAATACTCTGTTCAAGTATCGCCTCTTCTTCCTTAGCTAGTTGTGTCTTTCTGGTCTCCCATACCCTCCTGTCTCAGCATTAATTGCATTGCGTGGAGATGATCTGTCTAAGCATTCACCTTCTTTCATTACGTTATTTGACGGTTTACCATCCATGGTAGATATTTAATAAATGTTGTTTGAGTCGATCAGGGTAAATGCACAGTACAGTTCACTAAATAAAAATTGGCTTATGGCTCTCAACTCAGTAATCTAGTAGCTAAGAACAACTCCAAGCTATATAACTTACTGGTTGTGTGAACTTGGACAGGTTACTATTTGCCACACTGGGATAATCATACTTCACAGCGTGGTCGAGAAGATTCAATGAAATGATGCATCTCATAAGAAGTGAGGTAAATACTAACCATTGTTACCAATGCCAAGTACAAGGTACATTTTTTTAAGTAAATACTTGCTAAATTGTATTTAATAATTTCATTGTCTAGGAGAGTATGATCTCCTAGATGTCTTATTCTACGTACAAGTTAAAAATAAAAGACTAGTTTTTTTTATTTTAATTAAGTGAAGTAAAATAAAAACTCTTCTGCAGGAAGTGGCCCAAAGGCTAGAATAATAGCTACTGTAGGTGGGGCCAGGAATTGGTTGTAGTGCCCAGACCTGGGGATAAAATAAATCTAACTTTCCCTTGGCCAGTCTTTCAGTTATCCGAGGTAACTGATGATTTATACTAGGCAAGTAAATAAAGAAATCCGTTTCATTTACTTTGACATCCAGAATGGATTCTGTAAAATTTTTGAATCGCTGCTCTCTGGGAACTGAAGGACAGAAAACACAGGTATCCGGTGAAAAGCAGGCACCACATCACACCTGATGCTCCCGTGCAGTATGAGATGGCAAGATGCAGAGTTTAGTAGAGCCAAAAGACCCAGGATTGAGCTCGAGAGATTAAACTTGCTACGAACTCCCCATGTGAACCTGAGCAAGACGCTTGCCTCTTTGAGCCTACATATGTAGAAATGCGCCCTAAAACACTAGAATTTTGAGCATTTTTACTGGGCATTCTAGTAGGCAGAGGCGGCGTTTTTCATCCTTAAGTTTGCCAGCTCACGGGATGTTTTCAGTAAATACTTGTGGAATATGTGGCTTTGAGTGAATGGAGAGCGAATGAAGAGATTCACTGTTATTTAACATAAACAATGTGGGCTTTGGAATAAGGAAGGCCCAGGTTCCAATCTTAGCTATCTGGTCTTTACCTCACTGGGCCGCCCTTTCACTTCAAATATGAAATCAACAGTAGAGACGTCACAGGGTTGCTGTGGGGATGAAATAATACGTGTGAAGTGCCAGCACGATACCTGCCATTCAGCAGGCACGATAAAAGAGAGTTAAAGAGGTGTAGCCAGGGACAGTGGCTCTCACCTGTCATCCCAGCCCTTTGGGAGGCTGAGGAGAGTGGATGGCCTGAGCCCACAGGTTCGAGACCAGCCCAGGCAATTAGGTGAGACCTCATCTCTACAATAAATCAAAACATTAGCCGGGTGTGGTGGCTTGCGCCTGTAGTTCCAGCTACTTGGAAGGCTGAGGTGGAAGGATCGCCTGAGCCCAGCAGGTCGAGGCTGCGGTGGCCGGGAGCGTGCCATTGCACTTCAACCTGGGCAGCAGAGTGAGACTCCCACTCAAAAAAAAAAAAAGAACTTGTATAGACATTAACTGAATAAGATAAAGTGAGACGTTGCAACATAGATGAATTCTCAAACTTCACATGAGTATAGCCCATTGCAGTGTTTAAAGCTCTTCAAAGCAGTATCCATAATCTGAAGCTACGGCTATTTTCAGAACTGGCAGTTTTACCGACGAGAAAACCACATCAGAGGTTGTGGCTTGTCCAGTTCAGAACAGCTAGAAAGTGAGTGATCCAGAGCTACACTCGGGGTCTAATCTTTCCTCCTCCAGTGTTCTTTCCAGCACAATAGCTGCCTCTGTCAGTCAAAGCTGGGTATCTGACATTTGTCACGATTCTGATGTTAGCCAAAAAGACTGTGCTCAGTAAGGAACATATGAGCATTTTCCAATGGATCAGGCTTACCCAAAGGTGTAAAGAACTCGATTATTATTATTAGAATAAACACCCAGAGTGCTGTGTTAGTCATCTATTTCATAGTGCTAAGAGAAAAATAATTTGTTTGCTCTACAAATATTTGAGCATGTTCAAAGCAATGAACAATGTGCTACAGTTAATACTTGGGAGTCCCGGTGTCCCATTTTTCTCTTAGTCTAAGATTGCAACTGTCATATTTTAATTACCCTTCCCATTTGTCAATTCCTTTCCATCGCTCCCTTTTCCTTTGGATATGTCACGGGGAACTATGCATCCTATCATTCCACGTTCTTATTCCTCTGACCCAGAAACTTCCAAAGTGGTGAAGACAGCCAACCCAGTGATCTGCACTTCTGAGATCTTCCGAGGCCCATCCCTTCCATGTTTTCAGCAGCCTCTGAGCTAACCAGATAGATCCCCTTCAAATTTTCCTTATCATCACTCTAGGAACAGGGAGTTGAAGAACAATGATGATGGGTATTGTTCACTTTCTACAGTAAGGAGTCAAGAACCTCACATGTATCACTTTCAATCCAACAAAAACTCTCTTCATACAATGTTCTAGCAATGAGAATGGACATTTTCCAGGTGAAATCATCCATGGGGAAAACTGAAGCTTGTGTGTGTCTAAAGTGGTTTTCTGTTTCCCAAAGAACTGAGTACCACGTGTTCTCACTCATAAGCGGACCCCGAGCATTTACCATAATATTATGAGAAAAAAATTGGCAGTAGCCAGAAACTGTCAGGGGAGTGGGGGAAGGCATAAAACATTAATAAGGGTATCTGATCTCAAACCAGGCAAAGTGGGGACCAAAGGGAGGCCCAAACTTTACCTGTATGGTGACCACTTGCATATCTAATCCTGACTTGTACCCCACATCTTTAAAATAAAGAAAAATTGTTCTATACGTCTAAAAACTATTCTAAAAATTAAAGTCTACAGAAAGTGGTTTTCTGTTTCTATGTTATTCTACACATATATTTCAATATAGACAGCAACAATGTTATTGATTGGGGATCAGTTGAGTTTTAAGATGCTATGTGAAGATACTGAAATAAATTATTTCTCCCATCAAGTCCTAGTATAAAATTTAAGCGCTAAGAATACATATCATTTGCTTTTTGATGGAAACATTCAGCCAATGCAGGTAGCCGGTGTTACTAAAAGAGGCAGAATTACCAATTTTGATAAGTTATTAAGAAACAAAGATAATCTATTTTCAATATTTCAATCTCTATTTTCAAATATTCACCAGTTCATTATTTAAATTTAAAATTCTTTCAAAATTAACTGCAACATACTTTATGTCACACAGTAATGGTATTTAAACTTCATTTTTTATTCGTTATAAAATTATTGTTCAAATAGAAATTATGTGAGTTTTTACAAACCGTTGAAAGGCACTAATCTCTTTTATGTGGTTCAGCATGTAAGATGTTTATATTCCTTAAATTGGTATTTTATTATCTGCTAAGTCCCAATTTAATTTACAAATTATGACTACACAGTATGTTTGCTCTAATTTACTGAAAAATCATTAAGATCTTTAATGAAATAATGCTTTTAAAAGGTATGGTAGCCTTTTCTGCTTTACTGTGTAAATGATGACCTTGTGCATGTTTTTCTGATGTTAAAAGTGAATATATTAATCCAATCTTTTCCCACTTTCAAATAAAGTCATAAGTGCTTTCTAGGGAACAAACTAGTTGTTCAGCAATCTTTTAGAAATTAAATCTCGAGTGTTTTACCATTAGACTGTGAAATAAGGCAGAATTCAAAGGCATTTTTATGTTCTTCATGATAATCTAAAATTTTTATTTGATTCCAGGTAATTTTGGACAATAGACATGATGAGATGTTTTCTCTTTGAATAAGTAACAGTTTAATTACATCATTGAAATAAAATATACTGTGGGCTTAATACATTGTAAATATTACAGAAGTACTACTTTCTATAGTAATTTAATGACTGAAGCTACATTTAATAACAATCTTACCAGTACTTGTATACAAAGTATTATACAGATTACTAACAAAGATATTGCAGCGGTTGCAACGATGTTACTAGCTCAACAAACATCTAACAATACAATATTCTTCTAAGAGGAAAAGTAATAATGTCAGATTTACAGACAATAAAGAGTTATGCTTTCCACTTGAAACATTGGAAATAAGAATCCAGATAATCTGGTATCTTGATCCATATTATTACAAGAAAAGGTTTCCTTTCTTGGGGACTCTGATCCCCAGTAGGTCTAGTACAGTAAGTTTACATGAAGACAGCTTTTAGGATACCATAGCAATGTAAAGAAACTCTCCTATCTGAAAATTACTGATTTGTAGGCCATTGCTTAAACATCTGACTTTTTTAAAACCTATTTACATACATTCAGCCCAAATCAGTAGATAGAATGTTTTGTCTATATTACAATAGGCATTGTTAACATTTCATCAGAAGGCCAGTGCAAGACGATTGTTAGCCATTGCCCAGCATTTAGGAGATTTTAAAATATCATACAAATATACAGTTAGAATGTGAGAAATCTAATTTTGCGCATGATATTGGTGGTCTCTTTTATGGATATGGAATGGCGGAAACTAATCAACAGGACAGTAACCAGAGTGCTACTCATCCAGGGCCTAATTCTCACCTGGTGGCTGGACCTATTTCCTGCAGAGGGGGTTAAGTAGCAAAAACTCCTTGACATTTAATACCAGATAGACCTGACTCAAAATGACAGAGAGGCTTGGGAAACATCTCAAGTGTAGATACACGTCTACAGCATCTCCCAGATTTATATTTCTTTTACATATATCTCATATGTAATGAAAAATTAGAGGTTCTTGGAGACAGCCCTACTTATCTCAAAGGAAACTGTTTGTCTAGGACTGATGCAACACTACTCTGAAGAAACTGAGCCGGTTGGGAACTTGGCCCTTTCTGAAGACATGTGTGATGGCAAAATGCACGGCTGGGGCAAAGATGCTATCCTCAGAGGAAAGCAGATACCTCTGATGTTGGACCTTATGAAACATACTTAAATTTAAACCATATTTAAATTAATGGGCCTCACTAAGGGAATAATTAATGAATGGTACTAACAAACAGTAAATCTAATGAGTGTGCTCATTGGGGAGAATATTTTCGTCCTTTGGGTTAAGAAATAATATGAAAATTGTCAAAGTGAATCCAACTGATCTTAAGTATTTTTAAATGAAGGTAGTATAACACATACATGGTGATGATACTTCACAGATATTTCTTAGAATATTAATAAGCACCAAGTTTAGTGCTGTCAGCCCCATTGTCCCTTGATTTATTATATATGACTTAGATCTTGAAAGCACAACACACTATAAAATCTACATTGCATATGCACAAATACAGTTTCAAAAATGAATCCTGAAGTTTTTCTACCATAACAAGAATTACATCTCTACTAGGTCTTCATAGCTGGCGGAAGAGAGTTGGTACTTCCTGGCGAGCTCTGAGACCTGTGGATTAATATTCAGGATGATACAAAAGACTGGCAATTCTTAAATGGAAACTAGACCCTGGTGATTTTTTTTTGTAAATAATCTCTCCTTCTAAAAGAGATCTTATGAATCCTCTAGCACCCTGAGCCCCCATCTGTATAACACAGAGAGTTAAAGTGAGGGCACCAGCAGGCCGACTTCAAGCTGTAGGGACAGACCATTCCAAGTGCCTCCGCTTGGTCCACAGGCCTCATAAACTGCGAGAAGGGGCAGTGCCCCCTCAGGGGCATTTTAAGAGCTAGAAACCACCAGAGGGGATGCTAGCTCTGCACTTCACATTGTGTTATGAAGGCCCCAGGGCCTTACAGGAGTCATGCTTTATCTGCATAAGGAGAAAAGATAAGTAAAATTGGTCAGGGTCAGAAGGCTTCTGAAGCAATTCCATTCCTGTCTGAAAAAAGGACCCAATTCTGAGCACCCATGGCACCACCGAGGAGTCGGAGACCAGAACACGAGAGACCTGGGCTCAGCTTCTCACTGTAGTGTGTCTTGCTGACCACGGGCAGAGGACAAGTCTTAGCCCAAACCTCCCAAGACAAAGGTCGGTGTTAGGCACAGCACAACACAGCGTGCGTTACCCAGGTCTCAATCCAAGTGTGTCAGCTCTTCACCACCCTTTTCGGTCTCACCCAATGTCTGATTTGGCCCTTTTAACCACATGGGTTGGGTGTGACGGTCCTATTTCAACGTGATATATATAGTGTTACTTAAACTGGGATCACACTACCTACACACACAATTGAAAAATGCTACCCTTTTTTTTTTTTGTAGAACCATCTTCCTTTTATTGACTTACATCTCCATAGACATCCACACTGGGTGCTCGGAAAACAAAGACGCCCCTTTCCTGACAATAACTCTATAAAGGCGCACCTTTACTTGAATGTCTGTCATTTTCTTTCTTTCTAAACACTGATCTTATGTAATACCTAAAGGTCAATGTAGTAATACTTGATGCAATCTGCTACAGAGGAGCAGGGGGAATTTTCTGAATGGTTATAGTTGGTATTTTTATCAACAAGATTTCTGGAAGAACTCAATTTTAGAAACTGAATTCATGTGCAAGAGTGTAGCAAGTCGTACAGTTGACACTTGGTCACAGTTTTCTCACTTTATGACATTACGGTAACAGTTACAGGAGAGAAACACACACATACACACATTGATATTCGCACTCACACGCAGTATAATTTTACTGATCCAGACAATACTTCTTTTCCATTGAAACAAAAAAAAAAACTGAAGACTGTTGTTTGGCCACCCGGGCGTGAAATCTACTTAAATCGGGAATATAGGAATACAATACTTTCCAAGTAAACAGCAACTGCACGGTGATAACAATATACATTAGGACTGACACATGCTGTCTTAAGAGATCCAGTAATAGCTAAAGGCTAAAGAAAGTCAGAGGTGTCACCCAAAAAAGTCAATATGCTTTCTCTCTTCCATTCTGATTATAATCCATTCCTCAACAGAACAGATATAGTCCAGAAGAGAATAAACGTCCTCCTATGAAAATGCAGGGCTGATACATTTTTAAGTATCAACGATTCTGCTCATTACTCTGAAGTCTTCAAATTCTTCTTGTGCTAACAGAAAAATAAACCTTAATGCTTATTTCAGTGTCAAATTTAAATAGAGATATCTGAATTAAAATTAAGCTTCCCACAGTAGTATCACGGGCAATAATATAGGGGGAATAAAAGGTGGTCTCACTGGCATATGTCCACTGCTCGTATGTTCCATGGTTCTCATAAAAGAACACCTTTCGGTTTTCTAATCTAGACAAATATAAAATAACACATAATAAACACGGATACACATCTCACAGGACACAATACGTTTTACAAAATATCTCTACTTTAATACTACGACTGTTGTAAAAATGGACATCTCCGATACTACCGACGGTTACAATTCACATTACAATGAAAGCTGTGGTTACAAAGGCATTACTCATTCGATGGCGTTTTTCTAGGGGTACTTAGGCTTCAAATTGTGTAGCCAAAGGTTTCCTCCCATTTCACGGAGGTGTTTCCTTCATCGGACCATCCAGTCACGTGAGCGACAGGCTTTCTTCACCGTAAACCCCTGGAGAACAGAGTTTGAGTACCCAAACGATGGAAACGGTAGCAAACTGATAAATGATCGTGGTGACGGTCACCTTTCAACTAAGCATGGCAAACCTAAAAAAATATAACCGATGAGACGACAGACTCTTTTCGATTCTGAGCTCTTGGAAAAAAGGGGTGGGGGGGGGAAAGAAAAGAAAAAGGAGGAATCTCTTTTCCTGTGCCGCCAGGGAGGCGTCGGGCTCACAGAGCCTCGGCAGACGTGTCTGTGGACACAGACATGGTCACCTTGGCGATCTTGACCGTGCTTTTGATGCAGCTCTCCGCGGCCCTGTGGACGCTGGCCGCGTTGTTGGCGTGCTTGTGCAGGCAGTCCGAGTCCCCCACGCTGTTATCCAGGGGCTGCGCGGCGCCTTCGCACGAGGGGAACATGCTCCGGAAGGCATGCCGCAGGTCCTTGCTCCTCAGAGCGTAGATGATGGGGTTCACGGTGGAGTTCAGCAGGCACAGCATGCTGCAGAAGGCAAACACCGTCTTAATGAGCTTGTTCATCTTCCCGAAGACGTCGTACACCATGATGGCGAGCAGAGGGCCCCAGCAGATGATCAGCACCACCAGGATCAGGACCAGCGTCTTGGCCAGCCTGATGTCCATGCGGGCCTGGTCCGGCCGGGTCACCTGGACCTTGCCGTCCTCGGACGTGTGGATGATGATGCTCTTCTGGGTGCCGCGCTGAAGCATGCGCACGGCGTGGCTGTGGGCCTTCCAGAGGATGTACACGTAGGCGTACACGATGAACAGCAGCAGCACGCTGGTGACCCCGATCCAGAACATCAGGTAGGTCTCGTCGATGAGCGGGAAGATGTCTGAGCACACGGACCGCAGCCTCTTGCAGTTCCAGCCCAGGAGCGGCAGCACGGCGATCACGATGGCGATGGTCCACATCAGGCAGAACGCCACCACGGCCTTGGGCCTGGTGACGATCCTCTTGTAGGCCAGGGGCCGGTGAATGGAGATGTACCTGTCGATGGCCGTGAGGAACAGGCTGCCCACGGAGGCCGTGAACGAGGCCGTGACGCCGCCCAGCTTGAACAGGAACACGTTGGGGCTGTCCTTGCGGTGGAACACGTGGAAGTCGACGAAGCTGTAGACGAAGATGACGCTCCCCAGGAGGTCCGCCACCGCCAGGCTGCCGATGAAGTGGTAGGAGGGCCGGCAGCGGAGGCTGCGGGAGTGCAGGATGACGCACAGCACCAGCAGGTTCTCCAGGACCGTGAAGGTGCCCAGCGTGAGCGACAGGACGGCGATGGCCAGCTGCTGGCTGGGGTTCAGAATCATGAAGCACTCCATGTCCATGAAGTTCTCCCCACACTGGATGTTCTCCTCGTTCTCCTTGTAGGACGAGAGAGACTTGTTGTAAAACTCCGTGATGTTGGCCTGCTCCGCCGGGCCCAGCGGGGAGCTGTCACCCACGGTCATCTTTTCCGGGAAGGGACTTCCCCTAAAGGCAGTTAGAGGGAACTTCTGAGGGAAGTACCCTAGCTTGGATGCCATGTCGCCTTTGACGTCTTCGTACGGAATGTCATTCGAGCCCACGTAGAGGAGGTCGGTGGTGATGGTGCGGAAGGTGGTGTCTGCAAGACCATCGAGGATCGACTTCATAACCTCAGTCTTCGATGAGGCCAGACTCAAAGGGACAGAGAAAGCGGCCGGCAGCAGGGATCCTAACGGGGGAAAAACAAATAAGCTGAATGGCAAGAAAACCAGGAGAACAACAGAAACAAAGAAACACTAGCAACATCGCAAACACGGACTGCCACGGTCATTCACTCAGGCTGTGAATACAGGCCAAGTCCTCATCAGATTCGGTCAACCAAATGAGTCAGCCACTGACTCACTTTAGAGGAAAGCCCAAGGCTCCCTGGTGGTCTAGTGGCTAGGATTAGAGAAAAGCCCAGAGTTGGGGGTGCAGAGCGACACACACGATATCCGATTCTCTTAGTATTTCAGCTCTGTGAATTGAAGTCACCACGTGCTTCCTATACGGACCTCCAGGGCTCTATAGGCCAAACGAAACGCAATGTTTCTCGGAGGCAATGTACATTCCACAGTTGTGCAAGGAGGTGGTTACCACCTGGCTTCTACCGTCACACACACAGGGTATCCTAGTGCTGGGGAGAGCAACTGTGTGTCACATGACTTCTGCTCTTGAAGACATCCCCTTGCCAGACAAGCGCTGAGTTGTGCGGTCAATGTGATACACGTGAAGGAGAAGGAGATGGCTGGTGAGACCCAGAGGCAGCTTGAGGCCACCTGGGAAGGCC
>CAUYQG010089283.1:0-13471 GCA_963574415.1 Tarsius wallacei
CAGCATGATCTTTGGACTGGGCCACATTCTTTAGGGATCAGTCTAAGCTGTATTTGCTAAGAGTTGTCATAGTAACCATACAGTTAAAGTTTTAGCAGAGTAGCTGGGGTTGGTGTTAATTAGTATAGAATAAGAAAGTTATTAAAATAAGTTAGTCATTGCCTAAGGTATTGTGTATATAAGGGATTTTAAAGCTATTGATTATTAGAAACATTATGACATCAGGGAAAGATTGCTTTTGAGGAACATTAATCAAGCATGGGGAAAGAGTAAGACAATCTTGGGTTTGCTCTTCCTCATGCCTGAGGAAACATCTGGTGGGTGGGGGGGTGCCCCTCATCCACCTGGCTTTGTGTTCACATGAAAACCTTGTGATCTAACCTGTGAAAATTTAGGATAAAAAGAGCATGGAAACCTCCATTAAACGGCTTCTGCACTAGACAGGAGTCCAGTCTCTTTCTTTCTTTCTCTCTTTCTTTGTCTTCTTCATATCTATCCCTCGAATCGCTGACGCCGCCCCATCTTTCCAGGGACCCCCAAAACCTGTGGGGGCTGGCACCCCACAACCTAGAACTGAATTCGGGCTCCACCATGCGCAACTGTGTAACCTTGGGCAAGAAACTCAGCTTCTCCATGCCTTGGATGCCTTAACTGTAAAATGGGTTGTTGTTAAAATTAAATGAGATGATGCACATCGATTAAAACTGTGGGCTGGGTATGGTGGCTCAAGTCTGTAATCCCAGCACTTTGGGAGGTTGAAGTGAGAGGATTGCCTGAGCCTGAGAGTTCAAGACCAGCTGGGCAACATGGCAAGACCTTGCCTCTACAGTAAATCAAAAAATTAGCCAGGCATGGTAGCACACACCTGTAGTTCCAGCTACTTGGAAGGCTGAGGCGGAAGGATCACCAAAACCTAGCAGGTCGAGGCTGTGGTGGCCGGGAGCGTGCCACTGCACTCCAGCCTGGGTGATGGAGTGAAACTCCAACTCAAAAAACAAAAAAAAACCACTGTGTCTGATAGATAGTAATTGCCACATTTGCTATTATATTATTATTATGTGATAGAATATCTATCATCTGACAATAGTTGTGGACTATTTTATTTCTCATGGGAAAGAGCAAACCAACCAGCTTAAGTAGCTGACATAAAGAATGTAAGGAATTGTTAGCTATTTTTTTTAAACTGGAGTCTCACTCTGTCACCCAGGCTGGAGTGCAGTGGCATGCTCACGGCCACCATAACCTCAACCTGCTGGGTTCAGGCAATCCTTTTACCTCAACCTTCCAAGTAGTTGGAGCTGCAGGTGTGCACTACCACTTCCGGATTATTTTTTGATTTATTGTAGAGACGAGGTCTCACCAAGTTTCCCAGGCTTGTCTTGAACCCCTGAGCTCAGGCAATCTTCCTGCCTTGGCCTCCAAAGTGCTGGATTTCAGGCTTGAGCCACTACACCTGCCTGTTAGCTAGTTTTTAAGTCAGTAATCTTCTGTGAGGGTAATGGGCATAGACTCTTTTTTTAGCCCATTCAGAAAAGATTTATTTTATTATACAGGAAATGCTTACATAGCCCCTATTAAATGCTAGGCACTGCTCTATGTGTATTGCAAAGACTAACTTATTTAATCCTCTTTGCCAACTCTTTGCTATTATTAGTATGCCTTTTTATAGATGAGGAGTTGAGTGAGAGGAGAACTGGGGTTCCTACCTGGACAATCAGGCTATAGAGACATGTGGTGAACCACTGTGAGATGCTGCCATCTCCCACCTCCACACAGGATTGCCAACTGCAGAGATAAGTGGATTTGAGAGCTTGGAGTCCACCAAACAGCTCGGATGCAAAGCATTTGGTCAACTGTTTGCCTTGTTTAATTTTTTCTTCCATCAGATCGAACAGGAAAAAAAATGATGGCTTTCTTTACACGAATTGGACTTTAGGCATACAGAATTTAATTTTTCTTATTGGGATTATAAAGCTGGAAGAACTCAGCTACCTGGGGTCACCAGGCAACTGTAGTGCCCCAGCCTTTGTACTGAAGCCACATCAAGGATAACTAGTCACTCTCACTTATGTCATCCAAGGTCAAGGTCCATAAGCTCTTGTGATAAGTACATCATAAGAATTAAATTTGGAAAATTCCTACTTAGCTTTCGCGTATATCATTTTGAAAACATGCTACTTGCCTTGGTAAGTTTCTTCTTTTTTCAGAGGGATTAACTTCAATAAGTACAGTGCTGGTTTGTTAATGAGAAAGAAAAGGCGGGGGGAGACATTGTATGGGCAAAGAGACAGTCAAATAGTGCTATAAGGGCTGCTGTGAAAACCCGTAGGACCTCATCTCCTCTCCTCTCTCCCTCCATTTGCCACTACATGGGAGACACTACTTTGGGTTATTTTAGTTGATTCTTTGGGTGTTTACCTTCATACGTCTAACATGCTTATGCTGTTTGTTTTAGATTTGTATATTTTCTATTGCTTCTCACTCACCATTCACCTTCTCCTCAATTGCAGCTCATAATACCTGCATCTCAAGGATTCTAAAATTTTTGCAAGAGAGAGATGAGTGTTCATTTTCCAAGTGTTTGGCAGGTTACAGCAAGCACCGAGCCTCCGAATGCAGCCCAGAGAGGCTGGATACAAGGCTGTAATTGACAGATGAGGTTCCAAGTTGACTAGGAGACTAGCCGGAAAAGCAATCTCTATTTTTGTCATCAGAAATAAATTCAAAGTTGCTGAGCTAATAATCAATTGTAGAAAAAACTGTCATGATCCATCAATGTTTGAATAGATTTTTTAAAATGTGGTGTATGTACACAGTGGAATACTATTCAGCCTTTAAAAAGAAGGGAATCCTGTCATTTGCAATAACATGAATGAACCTGGAAGATACTGCGTTAAGTGAAATAAGCCAGACACAGAAAGACAAATACTATATAATCTCAATTATATGTGGAACCAAAAAGTTGAACTCATAGTAGCAGAGAGTGAAATGTGGTCACCAGAGACTAGAAGCAGGGGTTATATTTATCAAAGGGTACAAAGTTTTAGTCAGGGAAATAAGCTCAAGAGATCGATAATACAACATGGTGACTATAGTTAATAACATATTGAATACTAAAAAAGAGAGTAGATTTTTAAATGTTCTCATAAAAAAGGATAAGTACTTTAGGGAATGCTTATATTAATTAGCTTGATTTAGCCCTTCCACAACGTATACACATTTCAAAACATCATGTTGTACCCTAAATATATATAACTTATTTGTCAATTAAAAAATAAGGATCGAAGGAGGGAAAGAAAGAAGGAAAAACATCATAATGATTATTTTTAAATGTTTGATATTGATGTGTAAAAATACGTGGTTTAGACAAGACTTTTTTTTATAATTGTGCTAAAAGAAAAATGAATTTAAAGTCCACTGCAGAAATTGCATAACTGAAGAGAAAGGGCAAGCAAACATAAAAATGGAGGGTAGTAAAAATGTCTCTCAAATAGAGCCAAAAGTTAAACACAGAGTTACCATATGACTTGGCAATTCCACTCCTAGACGTATACCCAAGGGAAATGGAAACACGTTCATGTAAAAACTTGTACATAGATGTTCACAGCAGCACTATTCATAACTAAAAAGTAGAAACATCCCAAAAGTCCATCAACTGATGCATGGATAAACAAAATGGGGTATACCTATATAATATATGTAATTCAGTCATAAAAAGGAATGAGGAGCTGATGCATGCTACAACATGGATGAACCTTGAAAATATTATGCTAAGTGAAAGAAGTCAGACACCAAAGGCTGTGCATTGTATGATTCCGTTTATATGAAATATCCAGAATAGGCAAATCTATAGTGACAGAAAGTCGTGGATGCCAGAGGCTGATGGGAGGGGAGAATGGAGAGTGACTGACTGCTAATGAGTACAGGGCTTCTTTTTGGGGTGATGAAGTGTTCTGGAATTCAATAATGGTGATGGTTGCACAACCTTGTAAATACGCTGAAGTCCACTGAATTATATACTCTAAAAGGGTGAATTTTATGGTTTGTGAATTAAATCTCAATTTTAAAAAGTAAACACAAAGTTAATTTCACCAAATGGCTACTTCAGAAATAAAAATAGAAAAATAATGAGGAAAGAATTGAACATCTATGACTAAGACAGAAATTGCAAAACCACAAGGAAAGTGGCACAATTTTCAAGTGTGTGCTGTACCAATAAACTTAATAATAATCAAACAGAAAAGAACAAGTACCTATCCAAATAAATGCTTGGAAGTTACACAACTGGAGAGTAGATTGGGTCACAAGAGAGAGATCAAAGGAATCAGTGTGTAGTTTAATCATGATAATCTCTTGCAGTTGTTTGAGCAGAAACAGTTCAGGGTGGTACAGCAACTCCCTACATCAGAAGCCTTGGCTCCTTGTACCTTACTGTTTTGACATCCCTCAGTGTTATCCTTGTTCACATGATCCAGTTTGGCTCATCGCCAAGTCTTCATTCCAACCAACAGAAAAGGAAAAATAGGTTTGAGGAAGACGTACTCCTTTCTTCTAGGGATGTGTGTTATAAGTCGCACAGTTTCTTTTGCTAGCATAACATCAGCCAGAATTTAGTCATTAGGTCACACCTCACCTAAAAAGAGGCTGGAAAATTATCTATTTAGTGGAGAGGTGATATGCTGGACACTGAAAATTCCTTTTACTATGGAAAAAGAAGAAAACAAACGTTAATTTCTACCCCCTATGCACAGTCGTTGGTTCAGAGATGGGCTATGACCCAAACCAGGCCAATGAGAGTCAATCCTGGGGTTTGTGCTGGAACTGTTAGGAAACTTTCAGTGCTAGTAGAATGTAGGTCTCACTACTAACCATCCTGGCCATGTCAAGGAGAGAGCTTGACTGAGAATGACATCAACACACAGAGAGTGGAACTACGAGATGGAGAGGGACAGTGTACTATTGACACGGTTTAAAGTCCTGAACATATCTGTACATTTTCTTCTTTAAATGTTTTCTCTTTGAACATAATGCTGTGTACCGAGGTTTTTAACCTTTGGAGTTTCAACCGCTGTTCTCCATCCTGGCTGAAATGGAATGTTCCGGGAAAGAGCTGGGAATCCAGACCATTGAATTGACACCTAGAATTGCATAATGTGCAATTTAGCAAAACCAAAAACCTGTTCTAGCTAGAATTTGCAAAATCTCTCTTTGATAGATGTTTATCACACTCTTCTTCCACGTGATTGTATAATGCCAGGAGGTAGATATCTTGCTATTCCTGCTGTTTTCACTCCCACTGCTCTGGGTGGAGTTGCATTGACTACTGACCTAGATGCACATGGTTGTGGGATCTGCATTCTTGCTGTTTTCCCAGTGTTCCTGTACCTTGCGCTTCCCAATTATGCTAGCCAATGCATTCCCTTTTTGCCTGAGCCACTTTGAGTTGGATTTCTGTCACCAGTAACCACAAGAGTCCCAACTCATTCTCCAGGTAAACCTTGTTCAAGGAAAAGGAGACTTTGCATCATATGGAAAGTATTCCAGTCTCAATGGCTTTTCCTAAAATGGAGAGTAAAATCTAAACAATCAATATGTATATTTTTTCTTTGGGAACACGTGCATGAATATGAAATTATTTTTTAAAAGTTTAGCAGGATACATATCAAACTAGTAACAGAGGGGTTATTTCTGGAGAAAGAGAAGCAGAGAAGAATTATGGAAAATGGTCAAAAGAGTTTTTGGTTTTATCTGTAATATTCCATTTTTAAGCATAATTTTTAAATATTGTGATTTTAAAGTTAGTAATAAAATAACACTTCTAGAGAACTGCCTGGTAGCCCAAACTGAGATACATTGGATAGACATCTGGGACAACTGAGAGAAGCTGGAACCAAGCTTATGCCACCTTTGGAAGTAGCCTTGGTATAAGACTGAGAGAGGACCTCTTGTGAAGGCAAAGGAAGGAGGTTACTGCCACAGCTCCTGACCAGCACCACTGTTTCTACCACCGACACCATGGATCCGGAAGGACGTGAAGAGACAGGCTGTTTCTGCATGCCTGCAGGTCCCACATCCAGACACATGTCCCATGACTCTCTACCAGGCAGGGACCCCTGGTGCCACACAGTTGCCTTGCCATGCCTAAACACCACAACTGTGAAGCAGTGCTCCCCTGAGGTCATGGCCTCAAGAGGTCACCACTGGACCTCCCCCAAAAGATGCTACAACTGCCTCTGCTCCTGCAGGGAGAGAATGGGGAGGCAGGTCACTAAAGGAACAAATAAACCATTTACAGCACATACCACAGACACACCCTTAAGGAGAAAATTTTAAAATATTAAAATGCAAGAAAACAATACAAACCATCACACTGAGAATAGCAATTTTGACAAAAACTTTTTTTAAATGAATAAAATAAAAAGAGAAGAACCTGCCCCCACAGATAAGGAGGAACCGGTGCAAAAATACTAGCAAACCCGAAAACCAAAACAATTGAACACCTGCTAAGGATTCCGTCAGTACTCAAACAATGGAACCTAACCAGAAAGATCTCTCCCAGATGACAGACATATAATTCAGAATATGGATGACAAAGAGACTCAATGAGATCCAAGAGAAAGTGAACACTGAAATCAAACAAGTCACACACACACACAAAAATACAGGAAGTAGCCGGGCTCGATGGCTCAGCCTGTAATCCCGCGCCTTGGGAGGCTGAGGTGAGTGGATTGCCTGAGCCCGCGGGTTCGACACCCGCCTGGGCAGGCGAAACCTCATCTCTACAATAAATCAAAAAAATTAGCCAGGTGTGGTAGCACGCGCCTGTAGTTCCAGCTACTTAGAAGGCTGAGGCGGAAGGATCACCGAAGCCCAGCAGGTCAAGACTGCGGTGGCCGGAGCGGCCACTGCACTCCAGTCTGGGCGACGGAGTGAGATGCCAACTCAAAAAAAAAAAATACAGGAAGTGAAAGCTGACCTGGCCAACCCAAGAAAAAAACCTAGCCGAAATCCTGGAATAAAGAATTTGCTTCTGGAATTTTAAAACACAATAGCAAGCCTTAATAGCAGACTCAGAGCCGGTTGTGGTGGCTGACGCCTATAATCCCAGCATTTTGGGAGGTGGAGGCAAGAGAATTGCCTGAGCCCAGGGGTTCGAGATCAGCTTTGACAACTTGGTGAGTCCTCTTCTCTATAATAAATCAAAAATTTAGCTGGGCATGGTGGTACGTGCCTGTAGTTCCAACTACTTGGAAGGCTGAGGTTGAAGGATCAGCTGAGCCCAGCAAGTAGAGGCTGTGGTAGCCATGAGCATGCCACTGCACTCCAGCCTGGGTGATAGAGTGAGACTCTGATTCAAAAAAAAAAAAAAGCAGACTTGGCTAAAGAGAGGAAAGAATCTCAGAGCTTGGAGATTGATCAGTTGAATTAACGAAGTTTGACAAACATAAGGAGAAATGAATCTGGAAAAACAAGAAAAGACCAAATCTTCAGCTGGTTGGCATTCCTGAAAGAGAAGGGAAAAGTGAGAACTACCTGAAACAAGTCTTTGAAGATATTATCCAAGAAAATTTCCCCTATATCACTAGAGAGGCAGCCATGCAGATACAGGAAATTTAGAGAACGCCTGTGAGATACTAAATGTGATGATCATCTCCAGGGCACAGAATCATCAGACTAACCAAGGTCAGCATGAAAGAAGAAAACTTTAAAGGCAGCTAGAGAGAAGGGACAGTCCACTTACTAAAAAAGACCCATCAGAATGGCAGCCGACCCCTCAGCAGAAACCTCTAAGCCAGAAGTGATTGGGGGACCATTTTTAACATTCTTAAAGAGAATTAATGCCAGTCAATAATGGATTACCAAACCAAACTAAGCTTTATAAATGAAGGAGAATTAAAATCCTTCCCAGACAAGCAATCCCTAAGGGAATATGCTACCTCCAGACCAGTCCTTTAAGAGATGCTTAAGGGAGTTTTAAGCATAGAAATAAAATAATAATGTCACTCATCACAAAGGCACATGCAAACACATAGGTTACAGACCACACAAATCAACCAAAACTTAGAACACAAAGCAACTTCTTAACTTCAATATGACAGAAAAAAACCCTCACATATCAATAGCTAACTTGATCCTTCTGATGTCTTCAGGAAACCCATCTCACTGCAGATGGCACCAATAGTGTCAAGGTTCAGGGATGGAAAAAAATCATTCATGCAAATAGAAAACAAAAAAGAGCAGGAGTTATCATTCTTCTATCAGATAAAACAGATTTTAAACTAACAAAACTTAAAAAAGACAAAGAAGGGCATTACATAATGACAATGGGCTCAATTCATCAGCAAGAAATATCCATACTGAATGTGTACGCAGCTAACATAGGAGCACCCAGATTTACAAAACAATTGCTAATTAATCTAAGAGAGGACGTAGACAGCCATACAATAATAGTGGGGGATTTTCACATCCCACTAACAGCTTTAGACAGATCATCAAGGCAGAAAACTTACAAAGAATCTGAGACTTGAATGTGACACTTGGCCAATTAGATCGAGTAGACATCTATAGGACAATCCACCTAACAACCACAGCATATGAAACATGAAACATACTCTAAGATTGACCACGTACTCAACCATAAATCAAGCCTGAAAAAATTCCAAAAAGTCAAAATCATACCAAGCATCTTCTCAGACCACAGTGGAATAAAAATAAACATCAACAATAACAGGAACCCTCAAAAACAAACAAATACATAGAAATTAAACAGTAAGTTCCTTAATGACTTTTGGATTAGCACAAAAATCAAGACAGGAATAAAAAGATTCCTACAAACAAATGAAAATAAAGACACAATATACCAAAGTATCTGGGATACCGTAAAAGTGGTGCAGAGAGGGAAGTTTATAATATTACATGCCCAAATGAAGAAAATAGAGAGATCTTGGCTGGGCATGGTGGTTCAGCCCATAATCCCAGCACTTTGAGAGGCCGAGGTGAGAGGATTGCCTGAGCCCAGGGGTTCAAGACTAGCTTGGACAACTTGGTGAGAGAGAGACAGAGACAGAGAGACAGAGAAAGATAAAGAGAAATCAAATAAACACAACCATAAATGAAAAAGGTGATGTAACAATGAATACTGAAGAAATACAAAATATTATTAGATGTTATTACAAACATCTGTATGCATGTATGCTAGAAAACCTAGACAAAATGAATAAATTCCTGGAAACACACAACCTCCCAATATTGAAACAGGAAGCAGATCAGTAACAAGATAACAAACTGATTTTGTAACTAGCAACCTTTCTGCCAAAAAATCTTGGGGCCAAATAGTTTATCAGCTGAATTCTACTAGATGAACAAGGAAGAGCTGATACCAATCCTACTGAAAGTATTTCAAACAATGGAGAAGGAAAGACTGCTCCCCAGCTCATTCTATGGATCAAGTATCATCCTGATACCTCAAAATGGCAAAGACCCAACAAAGAAAGAAAACTACAGGCCAATATCCCTGATGAACAAAGATGCAAAATACTTGCAAAATACTATAGAATTACACCCAACAGAACATTACAAGGATTATTCATCATGACCAGGTAGGCTTCATTCCCAGGATGAAAGGCTGGTTCAACATGTGCATATCAATACATGTAATTCACCACATAAGCAAGTAAAACCGGGAACCAAATGATTATCTCAATAAATGCAGAAGAAACATTTGATAAAATTCAATATCCATTCTTGACAAAAACTCTCAAACATCTAGGCATTGAAGGACCATTCCTCAAATAATAAGGGCCATTTATGACAAACCTGCAACCAACATCATACTTAATGGGCAGAAATTGGAAGCATTCCTCCTAAGAACTAGAACAAGACAAGATTGTCCACTCTCACTCCTCCTATTTAACTGGAAGTACTGGAAGTCCTACCCAGAGCAACCAGGCAAGAGAAAGAAATAAGAGGTATCCAAATAGGAAAAGAGGTAGTTAAATTATCTTTCTTCACAGATTATATGATTCTATACCTAAAAACCTCCTAGCACTGATAAATGACTTTAGTAAAGTCTGATTCAAAATCAGTGTGCAAAAATTGGTTACATTTCTATACATCAACAACAAGCAGACTGAGAACCAAATAAACACAATTTCATTTGCAATAGACACACACACACACACACACACAAACACACACACACACACGCTCTAGGAATTAATCTAACCAAAGAGGTGAAAGATCTTTACAATGATAACTACAAAAACTTCTGAAAGATGGCAAGACATCACAAACAAATGAAATAATATATGGAATACTCATGGATTGGAAGAACCAATATTGTTTAGATGTCCATACTACCCAAACAATCTACAGATTCAACACAATCTCTATCAAACTAACAGTAACATTTTTCAGACCTAGAAAAGGCAATTCTTAAATTCACATGCAAGCAAAAAAAAAAAAAAAAGAAAGAAAGAAAGAAAGAAAATAAAAAGAAAAAACAAAGCCAGTGTCTTCACACTTCTAGACTTCAAACTTTGCTATAAGCCACATAACCCAAACAGTATAAAAATAGACACAGAGAACAATGGAACAGAATAAAAAACCCAGCAGTGAAGTCACTCACCTACAACCAAGTGATCTTTGACAAAGTTGACAAAAATAGCTATTAGGGGAAAGGACATCCTGTTCAATAAATGGTGCTGTGAAAACTGGCTAACCGTGTGCAGAAGCATGAAGCTGGACTACTTCTCCTCACCATATACAAAAGTTAACTCAAGATGGATTAAACACTTAAATGTAAGACCTCAAACTACAAAATCCTAGAGAAAAACCTAGGAAAGAGTCTTCTGGACATTGACATAGTCAACCAATTTATGATCAAATCCTCAAAAGCAATTGGGACTTAATTAAACGAAAGTGCTACTACACAGCAAAATTAACTATCAACAGAGTAAACAGACAACTAAAGAATAGGAGAAAATATTTACAAATGATGTGTCTGATAACTAATATCTAGACTCTATAAGGAACTTAAATTGTCAAGAACAAAGCAACCCCATTAAAAAGTGGGCAAAGAACACAAATGGACACTCCTCAAAAGAAGATGTACAGGAAGCCAACAAACATATGCAAGAATACGCAACATCACTAATTATCAGGGAAATGCAAATCAAAACCACAATGAGATACTATCTCACACCAGCCAGAATGGCTCTTATTAAAATGTCAAAAAAAAACCCAAACCAACAGATGTTGACCAGGTTGTGTTCCTTCATTCCAGCTTAAAGGCTTCAGGAAGTCTACGGCCCTTGTGGACTAGGTTTCATGCTACAAGGGTATTCTGCAAGAAGGAGTAGAAGCTCAGGGTCAAGGTGGAATCTGGCTTCATTGCCTTCATGGTGAGTTTCAACAGAGCAAGAAAAGCAAAGACGTGGGGTGGGCAAGTGTGTGCGCTGGGACCTGCCTCTCTCCTCAGGCCCTTTGCTTGCCTTAACCTCCTCTGACTGCCCAAGCCCCGTCTGGGTGATTTGTGGACAAGCAAGAAGTTTCCAGTATATCTTTCATTGACTTTACTAAAAGTTAAATAAACGTACAGGCTCACCCTTGGCTGACCACATGCTAAAAACAAAAACCAAAAATCTCAAAAAACCAAAAAAGAAAAAAACCCCTCAGTTATTAATTATGAGATGGAGGAGTGGCTGCTGTTCTTACATGACCTTTATACCTGGTGAATCGCTACTGCCTTTCTGCCAGGAAACTTCTGTGAGGTTATCCATGCTGTCCTATGCCTACAACACACAATACAGCTGTGACTCCCCTGCCACCTCCCTGAGGTGTTTCAGAAAGTGAACTCTGGTTCGTTCTGCTCTGGAAGCTCCAAACTTCAGCCTCATCTCTCATCAGCCAGAGTTAATCTTTTTGCCTTAGGGGGAAAAGGTCCTGCTTCTCTGAACCGAGATCACATTTCCTTTTGCTTCTTTCTCCAAACTCTATAATTTCTCTAAAGATATTAGGGTTGGGGAAAACTAAAGCTGCAGAAAGTGCAGGAAATGTATGTATAGGATCCTGTCAAACATCTCACCCTAGGTAAAGAAGTACCACATTGGCTCTCTAGTGGAGAAAAGATAAGTAGGAAAACAAGGAGGAACAAAAAAAGGTAAATTATTCTCTCCAAATATTACCTAACCGTAGTTTATCCTTAGTAAATTGTTGTACCTTCAACAAAGGACTTTTTTTTAACCTTTGTTCAACTCTCTCAACAGCATACCTTTCTGACTTTTGAGTTTTCCAGGGCAGTAGACATTGCGACCGACTCCCCAGCATCCCATTCTATCCCAGGATTAATCAAAGCCATTCATGGCAACTTACCCCGTTGTCAATGGTGGGTTCGGGGATGGACAATTTGGCTCACTGAGATTCATGGAGGGCCTTGATGAGGGATCTGGGAAAGAAACTTCCTCAATCTTGAATGCCATGGAAAGGCAGACTCTTTCTTCTCCTCTAAGTTGTGAATGAGGAAACAGAGTTCTCATTGTCACTGGCAGTCACACCACAACAGTAAGAGATAAACCCCAAACTGTGAGTGGCAGAGCAAACAAGTAGAAAGAGCCTATGTCCTTGATGCCACCATTTCAGTCACTGGGCTAGCCCTCACCCTTTATTGTCTAAGCCACTGCGAATTGGCTTTTCTGTTACTTGCTGTTCAATGCATTCTACCTGATTCAGAATTTGATGCCCGAATACAAGTGCTGCAAATAACAGATTGTAGTGGTGGCCCCCTAAAAGGTATGTCTACATGCTAACCCTTGGGATCTGTGAATGTTACCTTATTTGGAAAAAAAAAGAGTCTTTACAGATATATTTAAAGTACCTTTTATTATTTGCAAGTTCAGCCAGACATTGAGGAGACACAACTTAAAGACATTTTAATTTTAAAAAACATTTAAACTCTATTACTTGATCATTCATCAAGATCCAAAAAAAGTCTTTCCACAGAACTTCATATGACCCAAAAACCTTTTACAAAATTTTGTTCCATGACTTATTGGACAATGACACTAATTGATTTTCCCATAGCTAAAAATGTACTGTGGTCAGGAAGTCTGCATGCTTGAATTCTGTCCCTGTTTTAGTCACTAAGCTGAGGGGCCTAGGTTAGGTCACTTCCTTCTCTGAGTGTTAGTTAATTCTGTGGAACTATCAGTGGTTCCCGAGTACCCGGGTGCATAAGAATTATCTAATCCTGCGCCTTGGGAGGCTGAGGTGAGTGGATTGCCTGAGCCCGCGGGTTCAAGACCCGCCTGGGCAACTTGGCGAGACCTCATTTCTACAATAAAAATCAAAAAGTTAGCCAGGCGTGGTAGCACGCACCTGTAGTTCCAGCTACTTGGAAGGTTGAGGAGGAAGGATCGCTGGAGCCCAGCAGGGCGAGGCTGCGGTGGCCGGAAGCGGCCACTGCACTCCAGTC
>CAUYQG010089289.1:0-31291 GCA_963574415.1 Tarsius wallacei
AGTAGCTGGAACTACAGGCACCACGCCCAGCTAATTTTTTGATTTATTGTAGAGATGAGGTCTCGCCAAGTTGCCCAGGTGGGTCTCGAACCCGCGGGCTCAGGCAATCCACTCACCTCAGCTTCCCAAGGTGCGGGATTATAGGCTGAGCCGCCGAGCCCAGCTCAATCGCTTTCTTATAACATTATAATTGTTCAAGGTTCGTTTATGAGTGAGAACATATGGAACGCTGTTCTTTGTTTCTGTAATGGATCAAAGACCTGAATGTAAAACTTCAAACTATCTTAGAAAACGCAGGAGACACCCTTATGAAAATTGGAACTGGGAACCAATTCCTATTCAGAACCCTAAAGGCCAATACCTTAAGAAATAAAATAGACAAGTGGGACCTTATCAAATTAACAAGCTTCTGCAAAGCAAAAGAAACCATCAAGAGAGCACGGAGACAGCCCACAGAATGGGAAAGTATATTTGCCAACTGTTTATCTGACGAAGGCCTAACATCTAGAGCATACAAGGAACTCAAATGCACCAAAAGGAAAAAAACAAACAGCCCCTTTAAAAAGTGGGCAAAAGACATGAATCAACTTTGATTTTTATGCATACTTTCCAGAAGGATTAACCAAGTGGATTGATGATCATATTCACTAGAGTTGCCTGTTAAATATGCAGATTTCCCTATAAGGGAGGGTTCCATGAAGCTGTACTTTTAACAAGGAACCAAGGGAGAGTCTTATATTCAGGCACTTTTTAAGGGTTTTCACCTGAGAACCAGTTGCAGGTGAAGGTGCCTGATCTGGTGGAATTTGTGCCTCTGTCTGTCACCTGTGCTCTGTAGCTCTCTGCTATGAGCATTTTTTTCCACCATGCCTCATATTCCAAGATTTGTGAACATCTGCATCCATATCTGAGCTCTTCAAGACTGGAACTATATCTTCTCCGTATATCCCACCATGTTTAGCACAGGGATATTCTCCTAGAAGATTCTTATAAATGTCTGCTGAACTGAGTTGCTCAGAGTGTTTCCTACCTAGTTCTGTCAAATTAATTGTGCCATGGGTCCTTATTCACTCCAACCCTTGACATCAAGTACAAGGAGAAGAAGAGAGTAGTGAGAGTTGGCAGAGAAGTATCAAGGAGGAGACAGAATTGAAACAGAGCCTCGCAGGAAGAGTACAGTTTAGACAGATGATAAGAAAAATGCAAGGGGCATCTTAGGCAGGAATCTAAGCATGAGTAAGGCCAGTATCTTTCAATTATTTCAGTGTACAGGTGAGAAGCCTAGGGCCCAGAGAAAAGACCTGGTTTGTTCAAGAATGACCCAGGTAATATATCACTAACCAGCCCATTCCAGCTTCCTTCCAACTAGTACTGTATGCATTACATAGGTCTCCAACTTGAGCTCCTAAAGTCCTTTTCTTTGTTCTGGGCCCTATTTCCAAGGTTGTTTCCTAATTGATGTGTTTATCCTGCTGTGTATTTGCACGTATGGCTGAACTGTTCCATTTTAGCCTCCCAGTCTTTATTTAGATGAATCTCACCGAGATTCAATCAGGCTGATTGCTGGATTACCTGGGAGGATCTGGGTATGCAGTTCTGTGTGTGTCTTCATATTCAATAGTCCCTAGTACGTCCTGGGAAACTGGATTTAGTTAGATAGGGTAAGGGAAAAGCTCAGGGCTTTTCCCTTACCCTGTCTATCCACACACACACACACACACACACACACACACACACACACGTATTTTATTTTAATTCTCTTTAATACCCAAAGCATTTGTAGAGAAAATATGGTTATGGGTGTTTCTTGGCTCCCTGGTGGGCACCTTCCCTCCTCCAGGAAGTTCTCCTGTTTCTCTCCTTCATGTTCTGCCTCTTCTGCTTTGGAACTAGCTATCAAGACAGGGTAGGAAGTGGATGAGAGGCAAGTAAAACTCAAGGCAAGAAGACAAATTCAGAGGTGGTTGCAGTATCCAGGCTAGAGATGTTGGCCATATTAGGAAAAAATTGGGGTACCAGAGAACTATGTTCATTCCTCACTAAGTCATTACTAGCTGGTTGAGCTAAGTAAATTACTTAATCTCTCTGATCTTCAATGTTCTCATCAGTAAAAAGGAAATAATAATTATCTTTTTATAGTATTATAATATGGGTAAATTTTGCACAAAATTATTTTGTAAATTAGTGTGCAAAATGACGTCTTCTCTGGGCATCATTTGCAATTAAGTGGTGCTGGGCTTTTGTCCCCAAGGCCCCTGTCCTTGTGGCATTTTTTTGCCCACCAGAGCCCCACTGTCAGTCCCATTTTGTGCCTAACACTGAACTCCTCTCTATTGCAACTCAAGGAATGAGACATTCTTTTGGTTTTGGGTTGGGCTGGTTTTTATATTATAAACTGGAACCCTAGCTTAAAAATAACACACTCCCTGTTTCTATCCCCTCCCTTCTTGGGTAACAAACACTTAAGTGCTGATGGGTTCTCAGGTCAAGAATCCACAGAGCCAACATGTGCTGAGACAAGCCAATTTGAAGTCTGATTCATATTTTCATATTTACAAAACTTATGTGGCAAGTAAGTGAATGGTGTAGTTGGAAAGGCCTTAAAGATCATATGGTCTAACTCGCTCATTTTTTACATGGGGAAACCGAGTAACTGGGAAGGAAAGGATCTTGGCCAAGATCACTAAGTTACAGACAGAGGCCAGCATGTGGATCCCTCTCACATTGTCCTAGAATGTTATAAGATTTACTATTTCTACACTTTCGGTTACCTTAGAACCATAATGAAAGATACCACGAAGCCCACATTACTGCAGACTAGAGTAAAAGGCTTATAGGTGGGGCACGATAATCCAACCATGCTTTCATTCATTTATCAAACATGACTAGGAACCACCTTTGAGCCAAATACTAAGGATATTGAGATAAAAGACATGGGCCTCTCCTTCAAGCTATTTAAAATTTAGTGATGAAGACAGACAAGTAAACAATCTCAAGGAGGGCTGGCTATTTTCCATACAGTTAAATGAAACATTCCTCCCATCTGCAGACTGCATTCTCTATATATACTTATGATTGCAGTGACTTTCTTCATATATAGAATATGAAACTGATTTTTCCAAGAAGAAACATGCCAAATACCTCACACCCCTCATTTATTCATTCCCTCAAAAAACGTTAGCTGGGTACCTACTAGAAGTTACCAGGGATGCGAGGACAAATAAATGACAATATTCTCTCTTAAGAAACTGGCAATCCAATAGAGAAACAATGATCATGGAAGCTGCTACAGGAAAGGAGAGATACCTAATAGAATGGGTACCTAGATCTGCCATGGAAAGTCTATGACAGTGTCACAGAGGAGGTGGTATGTGAGCTGAGACTACTTAAAAAGTGGAAGAAGTCTGCTGAGCAAAGAGAGAAGTCATTTTAGGAGAAGAAAATAGCATATGCAGAGCCAAGGAAGTGTGGAAGCATGCAAGTCCTGGAACCTATAATAGTTAATTATCACTGGCATATGAGAAAAGACAGATTGGCAGAAAATGAGGATATGAGTAGGCAGGACCTGCGCCATGCTAAGGAGATGGGATTGCATCCTAGAGACTAAGGAGAAGTACTGAGAGTTTTAGGGAACAGATCAGGTGTTGGATTTCAGAAATTGACTCAGGCAGCCATGCAGAGGATGGCTGGAGTCAGGAGCCCAGTAAAAAGTCCCATTGTTAATCCAGGCAAAACTTGATGTGTCCTGATGAGGGCAGTAGCAATGCCACTCTGCGCCAGACCACAACTGGACTTTCTACATGATCCACCCACTACCAGGCACACCTCAGTGATGATACTCACCATGAGCCATAACCAGGAAGCATGAAGTTATGCATTTGAATCTCCAAAACTATGATTCATGGTCCTAACAATGCTCCCTGTGTAAGAGACCACCCTCTCCCCAGGCAGCTAGAATGGTTTAACACATCACAAATGATCCATGGAGAATCCAAGCTTTCTTGCCTAACAGAGAAGCTGATACATTGTTGAACTTCTAAAGACACTTGAGGAGGTGGTTTTTAAAAACCTTAAATTCATTTTCCTATCATTAACACAAAGTCACTTCTGAGCTTGTGATTTTGGTAAATCTAAGTCTTTTCCAAACAAGGCAGCCAGCCTGGGAAAGTGACTGATTCCTCTTTCATCTCTTCTAGGCACCAGTTCAGCTCTCTAAAGCCTTTCTGCTTTTGCCTGAAGTGCCTTCCTCCTACCTGCCTGTCTATGGTTGTGCCTTGAAGTCTTGTAGATTCAGGTTCAAATTCCATCTCTGCCTGCCATACATTAACTGTATGATCTCATAAAGCTGCCAGAGTGTTCTGAGCCTCATGAAGCTGCTCTAATCCTTATTGCTTAGTTGCTGGAAATAAAGTTTGTGAAGTGTCCCATATAGTGCCTTCTCCATAGCCAGCACTGGATATTCTGTAGCTGTTATTGTTAGGTGAGATTATAGTTTAAGAATGAAAGTTTGTTACTGAAAGGAACAAAATGAAGTACTGAAAGATTTGGCAGTACTTCTTTTGATTATCAGGATAACCATGAATTTGAGTTTTCTGGCATCGATTAAACCTGACACCTAAGAACTCACTTGTTTCTACATCCAGCTGTGGATCCCTGCAGTAACTTATAATTAAGAAATGGTTGCTAATAAGAGACCAGCAACTTGACATTTAGAGCAAAAATAAATAGAGAACCCCCATAACAGAGGGCATAGTTGCTGATCCGCAGGGCCTTTTTCTGAAACTGAAGAGTTTGGAGGATAAATGGCCGTCTTAATGGTATCCTCTGACCATGTTGTTTGCTGCTGGAATGGTGCTGAGTAGAAATTTCTGTGGAAGTAGCAAGAGTGGTTTGGTTTCATCATAGTGAAAGAATTGTTCAGTGTTAGGGCAGGTTACTGACAATGGGTGTGGAATCCGTTTCAGGAGAAGTTAAAAAATAGTTACAATAAAGTATGTGATGAGATTACCCCTTCTGGGCTATTGCAAGTGTGGACATGCCTAGAGCCTGGGAGAGGATTTGTCTCAAGCATATTGAAGGACTGGGTCCACTGGGTAATTTCTTCAAAACCTAACTCAGTTTTCTCTAACTAGGTTTTAAAGATCTTCTTAATTGTGATGGTCCCTAAATTTTTAAGTTTAATTTGACTTTTTAAATCAACTTGGGCTAATTTGTCATGTTTTAATTCTATTATAAACAATAATTTTATTATTATTTATTATAAAACAACATTACCAGGAAACATTTTAAAAATTTTTTCTTAATTTCTATGCACAAATACAACTGATTAAATTTTGGAATATTCTTTTTGGTCTTTGCTTACCTACTAATTTCTTAATTAGCCATCTCAATAAATCTGAAAGAACTTTATTATTATGTCTGCTTCATTAATAAGAAATTGAAGATAATGCAGTTAATTAATATTGCCCTAAATGACACATATAGTAAGTGACCAAATTAGGAGGAAAATCAGGAATAACTCTAAACCTGCTCTGTTTCTCTATACCCTGCTGTGGTATTGTCCACATAACTAGGTGCTTAATGGATATAGGTAGCATTATTTTATATTCTATTATTTTTATGTATCATCAGTAATAACAGCAGCCTAGAATCCTATCAACTAAAACTTACCAACTAATTCCTAGAAAAAAATCATCAAGAGTTGATCAACTCTGAAGGTAATGCTATAGGAAAGGTCTAAACATAAGAGGAGAAATAGAGAATTAATGTGATGAATATAAACAAGTTGTTTTCATTGAGGAAAAAAAACTGCAACTTTAGAACTAGGCTAAGATTCTGTAATATTGCTGATCAGATGTTCCAAACCACTTTTTGATCATTTAATTATAAAGTTTTTAAAAATTCTTCTTGTTAATAATCCTATCAAATATCCCTAGGAACTAAATATAGGATTGAACACCTGAGTGGCAAGTGGTAATGAATTGTCATTTGTAGTAGAAGAAAAACAGCTTCCATATGCTTTCCATGAATGGCATAAAAGGGAATTGTTGCCTTCCCTTTGGGAGTCAACACCGTATGAAAGATGCCACAATGAGGAAGAGAGTGAACTCTACAGCCCTTGGACTGTCAGAAAAGTCTATTTCACTCATATTTTTTTCTAGAATATCAAGGAGACAAACTTGGAGAGATATGGATCAGATACACTGGAGGGAACTGCTCAGAACTCTAGCTTGGTTCTTAATCAAGTTTGAAATGATCACAGTTACAGCACTCATTGCATTAATTTGCCTTTCCTCAGGCAAAATGGGGAAACAGAATAGCAAACTGGCCCCCGAAGTGATGGAGGACCTGGTGAAGAGCACAGAGTTTAACGAGCATGAACTCAAGCAGTGGTACAAAGGATTTCTCAAGGACTGTCCAAGTGGAAGGCTGAATCTAGAGGAATTTCAGCAGCTCTACGTGAAGGTAAGTTGTTTTTCAAGCTTTTTTCTTTTTCTTAGGTCAGAAACTGTTGTTTTCATGAAATGTAGCTTCACATGGAATTATAACTCTAAGTAGCCAGTTTGTTTCAACTCTCGTGGTTTTTCACCCATAAAGGGAAAATGAACATCTTAAAAAATACAAATGTACATATATTGTTTCAGATATAAGCAATTTTGGACAAGAAGAGTAATTTTTAAACTAAAACACTGAATAGAGTTCAGAGAATGACAGGGACTGGTGAAAGAACCATAAAAAATCTCAGCTAATAGTATTTACTGATGATTATTGATAGTCTGTTAATTACAATTTTTTTTTTTTTTGTGCCTGTGAAAGGTATGTTTACCTCTTTCAGTTAAGGAGAAAGTACATGGAAGGGCTTTTTCACCAAAAAAGATCTTCTTTTATCTAGAGAAGAACCCAGATTCCCACACCAGCACATTTAAAAGAGGGTTGAGGGGTGTGGTATGCATCTGGCCATGGACTCGTAACTTAACATTTTATACTATTTAGAAGCTAGTTTTTCCCTGGACATTAGATAGAACTGTCCCATAAGAAATATAATTTCTACTGCATTGATATTATTTGGTTTGTCTGAGTTTATGAGTTGTATTGGTTCTAAATTTGGTATGATATAAAACATTCCATTTTGTGTTCACTTATATACTCTTACACTTGTGGAAGAAATACATTGTTTTTCTTTTAACTTTTTTTGACTAAAACACCAAATAGAAAATATCGCCTTTATCATTTAATTGTAGCAAATGTCAGTTTGAGCAATATGAATAATACAGATGTATATAAGTGTGTGTGAAATAATTGTATAAAATACTAAACATTGTCATTATCTCGTGAAGTCAAACATTTTCCATAGCCTATGATCCAGCAATTTCACTCTTGTACTGTACAAGAAGGGGCATGTGTATGAATGTTCTTAGCTCTGGGAAACAACCCAAGTGCCCATACAAGGGAAAGTGGAAAATAAACTGTGGTATGTTCATACAATAAAATGTTATATAACAGACAAAATGATTGAACTCCAGCAACATTGAAACTTTTTAAAAAGTAAGTCTCAAAAGATTTGAAATTAAGCACAAATAAAGTAAAAATACACTTTACCTGACTACAAATAAATTCAATAAAATAATATAAAAGGAAAGCAAGGGAGTCATGAACACAGGATTCAAACTGATGGTTGCTTTAAGTGGGGAAGACCAGGGTATTGTCATGTGGTTATATATAGATTGTGTTCAAAGTTGTAGAGGTTGTTTTGGATGGTGGGTTTGCAGGTGCTTATTACATCTAACCAACCAACCATCTAACCAACTAAATAAATAGTGTGCATGTCATAACACCAATGTGACATTTCTAAGAAGACCTGAGTAATCAAATATTAGCATGTCAAGATATTTTATACAGAAGTGCTGAGAAATGCATCTTCTATTCAACTGATATCAATTGTTTTTGCAGAGAAGTGGGGTAGTATGCATTTCCTGGTATCCTAGCTTTTCAATGTCACATCTTCAGCTATTTTATCATTTACGTGTTAGCCGTGCCTCAGAACAATCTTCAACCTTAACCCCAAGGAAAAAGATTTACAAATGAGATTTGTCAGAGTCACTTTCATATCGCTAAAGGTCATGCAAGTTGTCACCCTATGATTGAGAGCTCTGTGTGCCAGGTTCCTCACTATTTATTTAAAACAAGAGGAGTTTTGCCTTTGAGGAAATAGTTGAAATGCAGGAAATAAGGTATTCTATTTATACACTGGAAGTATATAGCACTGAAAAAAGCATCAGCTTCAAGATGAGAGGTCATGTAAACATTACATTTTATGATATAAATATGTACCAAAATAATCTCCCACCTCCCCCATCTCACCCTTAGAGTGGGGTCTTCTTGTTGTTGTTCTAGGATGGGAATATATGGCTTTCTGGACTAGTCTATCTTTTAGGCATCCTCTTATTTTACCCTCTTTACAGCCATATTCAAACTCAGCCTGTGCTCTTATATCAAACAGTCAGAAAGCAGGCAAAGACTTTTATTCCTTCTACAGTTGTCCAATGGCAGAAGTCAAGGGAAAACCACCAAAAAAACATGTCATTTACACAAAAAAGGAAAGGCAGGTCTGATAAGTTAGAAGGGAGAAAGAAGCATGGAGAAAGCTGTGGCTTATGTAATAGGCTCTGAGGACAGGCTGATGAGAAAAAAAACTTACTTGAATGCTTATGGAAAATGTCAATATTCAGCAAGACACAGTCATTATCCTGGTGAATGAGCACTGTTCAGTAGTTTCTTCTATTATTGTTGTGGAGATTGAGACATCCTGGAATGCAGCCGAGGGAGCAAAGCCGACTGTGACCCCTGCCCTCCTGTCTGTGCAGTCAGCCTGGCACATCTACTCTTGCTATCTGACCCATTTCAGTTTACAGGGGGATCACTTTAGCTGCTGTAGAACCAGTTCTGATGAAGACTTAGGGAGGAGCAGGATAATTGGAGAGGCTTCTTTGCAAGACCAGAGGTAACAAACTCCCAAACTTTAGAAGTCTTTGCATCCCAAATGTGAAGGAATTCCTTCACTAGATCTATGTTTAAAAACAATTAAAACTGAGGTTTAGAAGATAGGCTGGGCATGGTGGCTCACGCCTGTAATCCCAGCACTTTGGGAGACAGAGGCGAAAGGATTGCCTTAGTCCAGAGGTTTCTATACCATACTGGACAGCTTGAAAAGACCTCATCTCTATAATAAATTAAAAATAAAAATAACTGGTCATGGTGGCATGCACTTGTAGTTCCAGCTACTTGGAAGACTGAGGCAGAAGGATTGTCTGAGCCCAGAAGGTCGAGGCTGCCATAGTTGTGAGCATGCCACTGAATGCCAGCCTGGGCGACAGAGTGAGGCTTTGACTCTGAAAGAAAGAGAGAGAGAGAGAGAGAGAAGGAAGGAAGGAAGGAAGGAAGGAAGGAAGGAAGGAAGGAAGGAAAGAAGGAAAGAAAGGAAGGAAGGAAGGAAGGAAAGAAAGAAACAAACAAACAAGCAAACAAACAAACAAAGAAAAAGAAACTACAGGCAATTTGCCCAGCATCACAAAGAGTAAAGGCAGGATGGACTTTAGAGACAGAGATGCTGATTCCCCTGCACGTAGCCTTGCCTCTCAGCCTGATCCCCAAGGCAGCCCATTTTCAAACCCATCCAGTCCATCCACCATGCAGCTACCTGAATAGGCTCTTAAAAACACATCTGGGTATGGTCAATCCCAGTTAGATGCAGCCTTTATTCTTTAGTCATACAGATCAAAGATACCTCATTTCAATGAAACCGATACCCAGGGGCTAGCACAGAGCCTGCCACACAGCAAGCGCCAGGCAGTGTTTCTTGACTGAATATGATACATGCTGACTGTGTACCGCTCAGGAAGACTTGTGGTGGAGGTATACAAAAATGATTTCAGGACAGTCTTGCCTGCCCACCAGGATTTCACAGGCAAGTAGGGAAGACACAATTAACCACAATGCAAGCAGAATGACATAAATGCTTGGTGGTAAGGCAAGAGTGAAAAGAAGAGAGTTAGATTTCAAAATGAATATGGAAACAAGAAGTGAATTAATGCAGTGATGAGATGAGGACTTTTCTTTTAGCCTTTTAGAAGAATAAATGACCCCTAGTAGACAGCCTTTATATTTTTCAATCTCGGTACCTGTTATCAGCTGAATAGTGTCCCATCAAAATTCATATGTTGAAGTCTTAACCCCTAGTACCTCAGAATGTGAATGTACTTAGAGATAGGACCTTTACAGAGGTAATAAAGTTAAAATGAGGTCATTAAAGTGGGCACTAACTCAGTATGACTGGTGTCATTAGATGATGAAATTTGGGTACAAAGACATACATAGAAAAGACCATGTTAAGACACAGGGAGAAGATGGTCATCCACAAGCCAAGGAGACAAGTATCAAAAGAAACTAACTCTGTCAAAATCTTCTTTTGGACCTCCAGCTCCAGAACTATGAGAACATAATTTTTTTTTTTTTTGAGTTAGTCTCACTCCGTCGCCCAGGCTAGAGTGCCATGGCACACTCATGGCCACCCCAGCATTGACCTGCTGGGCTCTAGCGATCCTTCCATCTCAGCCTTCCAAGTAGCTGGAACTACAGGCACGTGCTAGCATGTCCAGCTAATTTTTTATTTATTGTAGAGATGAGGTCTTGCCAAGTTGCTCAGGCTGGTCTCGGGACCCATGGGCTCAAGCAATCCTCTCACCTCATCCTGGGATTATAGGCGTGAGCCACCGCACCCGGCCTCTACCTGGATTTTAATATACATTTGGAGTTTGACTTTCAAGATTGTTTTCATCAGGAGATAAAAATAATCTCATATTGGAAATTATTTTAGGTTGATGCAGGTTGAGTTGAAAAGATAGTCACAGGGATAGTTTAAAAAAATAGTGGGATTCGGAAATTTCACAATTGTGAAATTTCATCCTAGCTGCGTTACATCTTCCACATCTCTGTTTCTCTGAATCTAAACTTTCTAATCTATAAGGTGCAAATAATAAGCCTTATCCGGGCAACCTCCTCAGGTCCCCTCCTGCTGTGGGAGCTTTTCTATCCTCTCAATAATCTGCTTTCAAAAAAAATAAATAAGGCTTATCCTGACATGGTGGAGTCCTAGGCAAAAGAAGGAAGTGAAAACGATTCACAGCCTATTACTAGTTGTGTTTGCCATCATGATTGATAATATGCTCAGTTATGCTCAGAGAGTCAAGGTGGAAATAAGTTTTATTTCACATACCAAGTCCAATGGCAGCACCAAATGGTACACAGATGAGGATATGAGGCCCTAAGAAGGTACAATAGAAAAATGTGCAGTAATCAAATAGTAATGTCTACCATGCATTCCATGGGCAACAGTGGTTGTGGTAGGACACACTCAAAGCTGTGCCATCCCCATTCCCATCATAGATTCTTAGACACTGAGTCCTGTTCCCCCTAAGCAAAAAGCCCTTCCCCATTCCCTGCTGCCAGACAGAATGAAGTGTGACATTCAAGGCTTTCTTTATCTGTTCCCACCAGTCTCCAGTGTCCTGATCCTCATATTCCTTTTACAGAAAAGAGACTTCCTTGCTCAATCCCTACTGCTTATTTTGCAAATGAAGAAAAAGATAGGTCCTCAAAGGTAACTAAATAGCCAAAGATTGTTCTGCTGGGCTCTGGCCCAACTCTTCTGAGCCTTTGCTTGTTTCATTGCTCATTGCTCCAAATTTTCTTCTTAGAAAAGTCTTAGGTGTTGGTGAGGCAACTGACAGTTGCTCCTGAGATAGTTGAGAGAGCCCTAGAGTCAATTATGATCATCACTGACTAAACAATTTGAATTTTAATAAAATTTATTTGCATATAGCAAAAGAGCTCCTTCCATGTTATTTCCAAACCCAAGTGGCCATTTCCTGACATCAGAAAATGCACTTTGGTCATCAGAAAATGCACTTCTAACTTCTTCATTTAAGAGTGCATGCATTCATTGCCTCATGCATTCATTCAAAATCCATTTCCTTTGCACTATCTGTGGGACAGACACTATTTTGGGCACTGTCCTCAGTAAGCTCAGAACCTAGGGGAGCTGATGTGTCACCTTATTTTTGAGTAATTTATTTGCACTTCACAAAACTATCTTTTTTAACAACAAAATATAGGTGGAACTCCCTTCAATAATTATTTTTTAAGACTAAAGATTTGGAAATACAAGTTTACTCATCAAAATTCTGTTGACACAACTACCCAGGCACATGCATTAAAATAAAATAAAAATAAGTACTATCACAGATTTAGCACCTAAATATTTTATGATAAGTATCTTTTAATAAAATAAGAAAGCTTTTCCTAGTTAATAAAGTATTATGAAAATATTCTATAATTCTCTGCATGATTTTCGAATTCTACTTTTAAATTATATTCTTATGCTTAAAAACCTACTACCAAGAGTAAAAGGCATTCTTCCTGAAAGTTGTACACATACATATAATATATGTATGATTTTAGGTACATAACCTTTGTTTTGTAGAATATGAAATAAAATATGTGCATCAAGGTCTGTGTTGTTTGCTGTGGTGACTTGGGATAAGAATCTTTGTTTCTCTGATTCTAAGCTTCAGCTTCTGTACAGATATAAACATTCATCTATGTAGGTGACTCTCAAACTTCAGTGTATATCAGAATCAATTAGGTTTACTGCTCAGTTGGCAGATTGCTGAGCCCATTCCTCCATTTCACTGGACCAGAGATAGAGTCCAGATATCTAGGTTCTTAGCAAGATTTCCCAGATGGCTTTAATAAAGAAAATTCATGAAAGGTATTTCGAGTAACACTAGTCTAGATCTTTACCTGGAAGCATACTTGGATAGGCCTTAGCTGTTCTGCCCACACTTAAATTGCATATAAAATTTTTTATCTAATTCTCTTGGGATAGCTTTCATCAGATTCATAGATGCCCAAAAAAGGGTAAGAATCACTGAAAACGTTTCTAACCATTGGCAGATCTAACATTCTTTAAAGCAGTTATTGAGGTTTTATTAGCTCTAACACAACTGGAGAAAAAAATCCCCTTCTAAGCTATACTTTCAAATAAACCACTGCGATAAGAATAAGAACAAAAGTCTCTAATCTTCACTTTGTTAAACTGGTTTTCAATTTGTAGATGACATTTTTCTGATTCATTCAGGGTCCATCAATTGAGCTTTATATTGTCTAAAGCTCCAAGCTAATGCAAATAGAGAGGTCCCAATGGGATAAAGTACAATCCTTGCTTTCCATTCATTCTCTTGAGTGCTCCTATGTGCCAAAAGCTGTGTAGGCCCTGGGTATGCAGAGAAAAACATCACAAATCCTTGCCAGGGTGGCTATGGCCTGATGCCATCAAGAAACCTATAGTCAAGGTGGGGTTAAAATATATTTATACAAATAGCTATGATACAGGGCCAATTGTGATCAGGACCAGGAAGGACAAGAAAGGGCCTAGGGCCTCAGAGAGGGCTGACTGGTTAGGAAGGTGGCACTGAAGCTAATTCTCAAAACAAGGTGAATTTGGACATGAGATCTGTCAATCTACCTAGAAACAAAAAAATCTCATTGACTAGAATCACAAAAGTTTGAAGAAAAATAACTATTGTGTTTTAGAGCCCCTTTGCATGGTGTTGGCAAGAGGCCCACCAGATCAAGTTCGTTAGATTAAAACAAAGATAAAAAACAAACAAAAACCTCTTGGTAGTTCTACTGAGATAAACAACCTGGAAACTTCTGCCATAGATCTCTCTGTTTTCTCTCACTCGCTCGTCCCCTCTTCTCTCTCTATTGTCTTTTTTATTCTCTTCCTTTATTATCATTTTAACTTGCTTCAGTCGGACCAACAGCTCACTTGATTGTCATCATGGCCTGTGAAGCTAACCTTTCCCTCACTTTTAGCTGTAGGGGTTGGAAAGTCAAGAGATGTGACTGAGGTTACAGAGTGGCAAGTAAAGACAAACACCTGGGCCACCCAGCCCAGCCTTCTAGCTACCTTTCTGTGCTTCCTATGTCCTCTAGGTCACGTTCAGGAGTGGGACCAGGGAGTTTCTCTGGTCTACTTTGTTGTGAAGCAGAATGCATCAAATGCTCTCTTGTTGCGCCATCTTAGCTATCTTTCCAGAGCCAGTTCAAAGGCTTCTCCCTGGGGAATTCTTCCTTGATCTCGACAGTTCCTAAAACCAGAAGAGGATCTTTCCCCTCTGTATTCCCATGACTTTGGTTTGCATCTGCCCTAACTTTTAGCAAGGACATTCTGTTTTTGCACCACAATTCTGCAAGTTTTTCTCACCTTCTCACTAGGTAAAGCCCTTCTCTATCTCTCTCCCACTCCCAGCTAGCTGCCACTCTAGCCCCCACCCAGAGCCTAGCACTGCTATAGGTGTTCTGCCTGAATACTAGTGAATGCAGTGTGGTTTAATCAGAAGACTGGATGTGTACCCGGCTCTACCATACACTAGCCCTGTACACTTGGAAAAATCCTTAAGCTTAAAGGTTTGTTAAATAAATACGCAAGCTATTCTGTCCCTTGGTATCTTATCTGTCAAATAGAAAGAACACTCTAAGTAAGCCCTGCTTATTTCGTAGGCTAGTGTTAAGCTAAGAAAGTGGTGAGAGGGGAAGTACTTTGTAACAGTGAATCACTTGCCCAGGTGAGGCTGATTTGTGGCTTGATGTTAGGTGCCTGCGCAGAGGAAGACTTTCAGATGCCCAACAGCCCAGTTTCTTGGGCTATGGCCTCAAGAGTTGGCTCCCTCATCAGATAATTTATCAGAAGAAAATGTGACAGCAATGACTATTATCTCTGTTCAACATCTGATTCGAATAATTTTGAAAATAGAACTCTTGGCTCAAAAAAGATTTTTCAATAATCAGTTTTCAGGGATTGAGATTTTACTTGTTAATAAGAGGTAATTAGGAGCAGATCTGATTAAAAATGCGTTGGGCAGAACTATATATAGAAACATTTTAATTCCTTAGAGAAATAGACATTACATAAAATACATAATGTCCCCAGATTGGACTGGTGAAGATGTTGCCGTTTTTAGTGAGAATTTAAGAATTTGTTTCCATTTGGAATGTTTGCCAACAAGATTGAGGCTTCACTTGAACTTGAATTAATGTGAAAAACAAGAGCTGGGGTCTGAAATATCAAGGAAAAGACAACAATAAGTTAGGGTTCTGGAAAGACAAGGTCCTACATGAGGCTCCGATGGCATTTTATTATGGTGAATAGCTAACTACCAGCATGACTTGTATTAGACAGCACTTACCCCAGAGGGGTCAAAATGATAACCTCCCCTTGCCTCAAGGGTGTGAAATTATTTTGGATGGCTTCCACACCTTGGGATTTTGCTTTCCCATGGTAGGGCAGGTGTCAGTCAGAGGGATATCAGTGACTATCACATCCTGAAGGAATGCACTTAGAAGATACTTCAACTTTTCTGTCCTCAGGATAAGATTGAAAAGAGCCCTTAAAAAGTCTCTCTGTCCACCCCCTTCCCCATTTTACGAATGAGAAAACAGAAGTGGGGGGTTAAAGCTAGAAGGACCTGCTCTCTGGTTATTCTCCGCAGCTGATTGTTCAAGGACATTCCATTTTGAATTGGAAATAGAGCCAAAGAGGAAGAAAGAGCCCATTTCTGTTACAGAATTATACTTGAACATGCAAAATCATATCTGGATCGCTCAATGTAAAGGTGTTTTACATTACTGGATTGTTCTGAGTTTTTGAAATGGTGTTATGGATTTGCATCTGGTTATCATTGACTCACCTTGGGTCTGTGAGTAGGACTAACTGACTCACCTAGGTGGGAATCAGTTTTCCCCTCCTCTCCAATGGCTATGAGCACCAGCCACAAGAACACTCTCTGTCTTATTGATTATTCACTGTCTTGCCTCCACTTGGAAGTAGACCACTGACTGTTGCTCTTTGAGGGTTGTTATGGAGATTGTGGTCCCACCCACATGACAGCCATGACACTGCTGTGAATTGGATCCTGCATTAAACTCTAAGTTGGCTTCTCCCCTCACAGATAAGGTCTAGTTCTGTCATAACTGGGGGAGAGATAGTGAAAGTGAGTCCTAAAATAGGCCTATTCTGTACAACTAAAATGTTGAAGGGCCTCATTTGCTATGTATTAGAAGAAATGCTTTGCAGATATTAATCCAGAGATGCTGTTAGTGGTCATCCACCTTTAACAAATAACTACAAAATGGTGATTTTATATATATATATATATATATATATATATATATATATATAATATAAATGGTGCTTATATATGTAATATGATGGTGTTTATATATATAATAAGTCTGTAGCTGAGGCATGTAGTTTTAGTCAGACTTCCAGACTCCTCTAAAGAGCTCACAGCCTAGGAGAAAATGTACCAGTCTGTGCAAATAGCTAAAAGAGAAGGTAGAAAGTGATATTTTCCCCAAGGCAGGTGCAGGTACTCTAGCCAAAAAAAATTTCTGTATAAATAACTTCACTGAAGATTTCAAGATATCTTAAAATTTAGGTAGGATTTATAGTGGCAAGGATGACATTCCTAAGAGGAGGGACAACCTAAGAAAGGGCACAAGGTTCAGAATGTAGCACATAATAGGAAATGGCGTACACTTCGTTTTGCCAGTAAAGAAAGGTATACCATGTTCATAGACTGGAAGATTAACTATAAAAATGTGGGTTTTATGATGTTTCTCTAATGAATGCAACTGGATATAATTTACATAAAATAAAATCCACTTGCCTGAAAAAAGGGGGGGGGCACAAGGGTGGTGTCTTGGTCCATTCAAGCTGCTTTAACAAATACTATAAACTAAGTAGCTATAAATAACAGAAATGTACTTCTCACAGTTCTTGAAGTTGGCAAGACCATGATCAAGGTAAATTTGGTGTCTGGTGAGGGCCCCCTCTCTGGATCATAAGTGACTCCTTCTCACTGTGTACTTACATGCTGAAAGAGACCAGTGAGTTATCTGGGTCTCTTTTGGAAGGATACAAATCCCATTCATGAGGGTTGCACCCTCATGACTAAACACTTCCCAAAGACCCCACTTCCTAATACCATCACCTTGGGGGTTAGGATTTCAACATATGAATTTTGGGGGAGCACAAATATTCAGATGATCGCATGTAGGAAGGTATGGGATGATGTGGGAAATAGCAAGTGGTTCTATTGGCTGAAATGTTGCATAAGCAAAGATCTGTCAGGATAAAGAAGTTAGGTTGGACATATGAGTGGAGTCAGGTCACAGAGGACATCAAATGCCAGAAAATTCCTAAAGTCCTGTATACAAGGTGACCAGATGGTTTTCTGCACAATCACCTAACACACAAACCTTGCCAGATGTATTAGATAACCTTGGAAACTCTAGTGCTCTGGGATTGTATTTTTCTCCAAACAACAAAATGGGCAGTACTAGTTTTCATTTTCTCTCATCAATATCCCAGAGACATTCATTTGGGATGAAGCAACAGGAGCTCATAGTATGCCCTCAAGTGAATGAATTAGAGCCAAAGTTGATTCAAGTTATCATCTGTATCTTATGTGTGCAGCACTTGACTCAATACAGAGCAGTCAGCAGGTAGAAGAAACATGGACATTCCATGCTATCTGGGAAGATAAAGCCTTCAAAACTGGCTAGTACAGCAACAACTCAAGAGCTGAATGTAGTTTTGGGTGAGTCGGGACCTTGGGAGTTCAGAGGCGAGCTCTCCGCTTGCTTAGGCCTTTCCCAGGCCTTTGTTTCTACCACTTTCCATAGAAAAGAGCTTGTGGTAACTTGTCAAAAGATAAATGGATTAATCAACTTTAAGGGTAAAAGTAGTAACATGGTGTTCCTGTGAAGACCAGCCAGGCCTGGCTGCTACAGGTCACATCCTTGTGGTCAGATACCCATAGCTATAGATGAACTCTCTTCCCTCTGAAATAAACAAACAAAGGCAACACATTTTGGGTTGAAAGCAAAGACAAATGGGTTGTTTTATCAGTGTGGTTCACAATGTTTTCAGGAACAAGTGCAAGATGACTACTGTCATGTGTTTGTTCATGTTTTTTATTCTTTCTGAGTATATTTTTCATTACTAAGAGGCACAAAGATGTGAGGCAAAGTAACATATATTATTATTTTGGTCTTGGGTCTCTCTATGAGAGGCACAGACAACAGTTTAGAATACATGTTAAATAAGATCTGAGAAGGCTCTCGGGGAACGAACAGCCCTGGAGTGAGACACACCATTTAAATCCAGGCTCTGCCGCTTAGAAGCTGTGAGCTCTCAGTCAGGGTCCTACAATTCCTTTATTTCAGATTCCACAGCAGTCAAATGGTTTCAAATCTACCTTACAGGTATCTACCATTCAAGTGCTCAATAAATGGTCAATGTCACTCTCATTATGACTTTGACCACAGAACCTGATTACAGAGTATGGGGGTGAGAAAGTGAGTGTCATCTGCATATTCAGCAAAGATCCTTCTGGGTCTGTTTCTCTCTGTGCAACCTTGAGTTAGCATCTGCTCCAGGAGAATGTTCTTCCCATGGTGGTAAGGAAACTGTCTTGTCCTTCCATCCATGTGTACCAGCCTTTTCTAGCACCTCATCAGGGCTGGTCCAGCCACCACTGCTTCTGTGTGGAAGAGGTTTAAAGAGGAAGAGAAAAAGTTTTCCCTAGTATAGGTGCCAGGAAATCCTCCTAGCAACTGGGAAGGTGAGCCAACAGAGGGAAAAAACCTCCCCCTGCCTGAGACCCTCTGCTGCAGCTGGTAACAGCCTTAAAGGTGTTATGCTGATACAAGAGAAAGACTCTGTGAGAAAACCATTTCCCCTCAATAAAACACCACCTTTGGGGGCATGTTCAGAGAGAGTCCCCTCTGAGACTGACCCAGAGGGACAGAATTTTGTTTGAAACCAAGCATCCTGACACTAGATATTGGGGTGAGGGTGGCAGAAAAGATGTCTGTTATCCCTATACAGGCATCAAGTTTACTGTGTGCTAGAGATAAGCTATCATGCCCTGGGGGTGTAGGAGAAGAAGGCCGGTTGACTTTACAAGATTAAACACTATAGGAAACCAGGCACCTTAGGTCCTTTCTAAAATAAATCAAAGGATGACTAGATGGATAGATGAATAATGGATAGATAAATAATGGATAGATAATACCAAACATTAAAAGAATGCTTTTTGTATGTCAGGCACTGTTCCAAACACTCTACATATATTAACTCATTTCATCCTCATGAGGGATAATGAGGTGAGTGTTGTTATTATTTGCCACATTTTACAAATGAGGAGACTAAGGCACAAAGTAGTTAAATAGTTTATCCAAGGTCACACAGCATTCAAACCCAGGCAGTTAGACTCCATTCCCAATGCTTTACTAAGTAGAAAGATCCTTGATGGAAATCTTAGGTAATCCTGATCCCCACTAATAAGAGTGGTTTGTGTGGTTTCCTTTCCATAGTCTCCAGATTAAAAGCATTCTCATAAATATCCCATGTGTTTCCAAGTGACTTCTAGGATGGAATTCAAATAGGCAGAAGGAGTGAGGGGCCTGAAGTCAGACAGAACTGAGTCCAAGTCATGGCTCTGCTACTTTCCTGCTATTTGGCTGTAAGCAAGTCCTTCACTCTCCCAAGTCTGTGTTTTCTCATCAGACACATAAAATGACCTGCCTTACCTGATTCCCAGAGCAGCTGTGAGAGACAAAGAGGCAAGGGCCTGACAGTGCCTATACTTCTAGTGAGAGGACTCCTTGTTGGCAGTGCTGGGTTTAGGTCACAAGAAAACTAGTATGGTCTGACTACAGCTACCAGGCTGGAGAACTCTAATCCCCACAAGGAGTTGCAGCTTCCCTTTCAAGCATACTTAGTAACCACAAATTATGGGATCATATGTCCTCAAGCCTGGCACTGAGGAGCCACAGAGGGGTAGCTGTATTAAATTAGATGCCATACAATGTTGGTTACCTACAGAATGGCCATCTCTCCTCCCCATCCATTCCTCAATGGCAGAGGCATACCTCTCAATACAGGGGCTAAAAATCCAGGTACATTCTTTCCCAGGATCTACTTTGTATCTGGAATGCAGGTAAGTTACCCAATCCTTGTAAAAAAAAAAAAAAAAAAAACTATCTGAGAAAAGGTCTGCTGAGGTTGGGAAGGATTCTGGAAAAGGTTTTTCTCCACCATAGAAAGATAAGCATAATGTATTTTGTGGTGTCTGCATGTGACACCTGGATTCGCCACAGCTAACTTTCAATAGTGAGGAAGATGTGGCTTCCAACCCAAACATGGTGGAGTGGAAAGACGGAAAGAACTTGCATGCTGGTGGTATCTCTGAGTTGCAGAATAAGTCCTGAAACAGCATCTAGACCACATGCTATGTGGGATAATTAACCCTTTGTAGTCAAGTCCACTCTTAGCTGGATCTTCTGTTCCTTACAGGAGAAATTATCCTACTTAGTACAAGGGAGATTGGGGCTGAGAGTAGATCTCTGGGCCTGGTAAGAACTCTGCTGCTAACAAGTTGTGTGATTCTGGGCTAGTTACAAACCTGTCTTGGTTATAGGGTCTCAGTTTATTGAAGAGGGTTAATAATTCCTGCTCTACTTCCTTCAAAGAATATTTGTGAGACCACATGATACATTTTAAAAATCTCCACCTCCTACTTTATTCTGGAGACATACAAATGAATAAAATGTAGTATAAAGACAGAGATGAAAGTGAGCACCATGTTCAAGGGACAGAAAGAAGTTAAGTATGACTGAGAAAAGGGAACGAGGGGAAGAGTGATAAAATGTGAGTAGAAGTAGACATGTCCTTAGCTTCTTCCTTTGTAAAGAAAGGGAGTTAACACATATGACCTCTTAAGTTCCCTTCAACACCAAGATTCTCAAAACCAAGTGATGTTGTCACTGGATCTCTGCTAGATATGCTTGTCCCTGTAGTACAGGTCACTTGACATCATGGCTGTTTTCTTGTCCAGCTATCTATAAGAGCAGGGACTGTGTCTTATTCATCTCTGTATCCCCGACACCCAAGAACAAAAATTAATTAGTTTGTACACTAAATTAACTAGTGAATAAAGGATTCTGTCTTATATCTTAGCTGAAATTCAATTCAATCAATAAATAAAAGGAATGAAACATTTTATAATGTGTTATCCGGAATAATAAACTATAGAGGCTTACAATAAACCCTTTCAATATAGAATGTTTAAATAAATAACATGCAACATAACAGAATAACATAGCATCCCCATTCTTGGAGACAAGTGACTAGCTAATTTTCTTATGACTATGTGAAGTACTTACCAGCAACTATGAGTAGTTTAATACTTAAATACTATTTTCCTGGAGAAGAAATGAAGAAATACACTGTAAAACCTGAGATGCCCAGTATCAAAAAGCTATCTGATGACTTGAGAATTAAGCTGCTTATGTTTGAGTTTGTAATGAGATTTTCAGAGAAAAATGTGAACACTGAAAATGTTTTCTTTTTAAAAAAATGCAAGGGAGATCATAAAAGACATAGCTGGTTTCTGAAAATAGATAGTTATGCCTGCTTTCTAAGTAAATCTCACTGCATAGTCAAGGTAGGACTTATTTTTATCCATGTTCTTTTAAAAAATGTGACATGTCTACCAGGAGCACGATAAACGATGACATTGTGTTAAAGCTAATATGTCGTGGCTTCACAGCTCAGTCAAATCTCTCGCAGACTCTGAAGCGCGTGCCCGAAGACATCTTTCAAGATGACACAGCTAGGTTGCCAGGGTAACTCCTGGATGAGGCTCTATCTGGCTTTGAGAGAGATTACATAAGACTAGACCAACTGGGAAGACTCAAGGGATGTCCTGGGGGTGAACGGAGTTGAAGCTGTTGTCTTTTTAGCTCTCAGGATAAGGGCAGAATGGTGGCATTTGGAAGTGGGTAGCATTAGACAACTTGGATCAACCATCTTGATACAAAAATCTTTATGGCCAGACTGATGAAGAAAGCTCTGGATTACTGACAATTCTGGCTGATAGAAAATTATAATACATATCAGGAAAGGATAACCATTTTCTTGACACCCAGTCTCATAATGTATTTTTAAGATTTCAAAGACATTTTACATTTGCTGTTATTTTAAGTTATGAATGTATGTAAATATGTGTTTTATCATTCAAAGGAATGGCTACTACTATAGAAGGACCAAAACTCAATGGAATTGGAGTTTATAACTTTCAATGGAAGAAATACAAAGAGGCTGCTGGCTCTATGTGTGCATGTGTGTGTTCATGTGTGTGATTTTATACATGTACACAAACACATGCACATATATATAGATATTCATGTTATATATGTGACTGCCTTAGTTAATTAAAGTTCAATTGAGTATGAGAGAGACTCACATGGTGTCAACATAAATGAAGATTATTTTTCTTGCATAGAAATTCCAAGTTGGTCTGGCTGCTGTACTCTGCCAGTCCTTAGAGCCTCAGTCTCCATCTCTCCCTATGCCCCTTCCTAGGGTATTGCTTTGATTCATATGACCCCCAACTGGCTCACCACAGTGAAACATTCCAGCTAGTTGAAAGAAAAGGACAGAAGGGGAAGGGAAATATGTGCTTTTCTTTAGAGTCGAGATCCAGAAATGGTGTGCATCATCTCAGCCTATATCTAGAACTTAATCTCATGGCAATACCAAGTTGTAAAGGACATCAGGAAAGTAGCCTTAAGTTTGGGTGGTCATATGTCCAGTTAAATGTCAGTTACTATGGAAGGACAGAAGAGTAGATAAGGGGGTTTAGCTAGCAGTCTCTGTAGAGTGGCTATATTTTTTGGAAGATTTCTTTCTGTCATCAGTCTCTCTTCTGAAGGTCAAGTGCAAGATGTACAGCTATTTGAGCTTCCCTGTGGATGTGATTTGTAGCCTTGACAAGCAGGAATGGACCCATTCTCTGTATGTGTCTGCTTTGCCAAAAGCAGTAGCTTCTGCTGCCTGGGCTGAATCTGACAAATTCTCCAAGGCTTTGCTGTCTGAGACACTGAGAACTGATAGAAACTTCATCCAAATAGACAAGAGTTCTACTATGACCATAAAGGCTTCACCAGTTGGTCACTTCATATGCTGCAGGAGATGGAGTTTATTTTAAAAACACAAGACACTGTAATCCATAACTTGATAGTGTAAAAGTTCCATCTTTACCCTTTTCCTACACCCACTTCCCAATCTTCATCTCTATTAGGGAACACTGCAGGGAGTGCCACTGGACTGGTAGACCATGACTAGTGCTTTTGTTTCTCTTTTTGAGTCAGTCTGGCAAGAGAGGCATTTATTGATCCCTCATGACTTGGATATCACATAAAGAGCAGGCCTGCAGGGGCATTAGGCAAATGCAACATGGGACAAGGGACAAACACACAGAAGTGGGTGAGAGATATTGAGACATAAGGGATTGGACCTGTAGTCATACTCAGCAAGATTTACTGATACAGAATGACTATTTGGGTTTGTATTCCATCCATCCATCCATCCATCCATCCATCCATCCATCCATCCATCTATCCATCCATTTACTTGTTAAACATTGTAGAGCATCTACTCTGCAAAAGCCCCACATTAAAAGCCGGAGATACTGAAATGAACCAACAGCTGTGGCCCCTGTCCTCAAAAATCTCAGTCAATTAAAAAGTCTATCAAGCAAACTGGCAATAATATACAGTAAGGCAAATGTTGTTCAAGGTGCTGTGGGAAATGAATAATGCTGGAAAATACTCCAATAAGGCTTCCCAGAAGAAAAAACACTTGAGCCACATCTTTACATAGGGAATTGGGTGATGATAAAAAAAAAAGAAGGGACTCCTGGCAGCAGGAAGCACTTGTAATTTTTTTCTTCTAATCCTCATCCATAAAATTATCTTGCAAGGCAAGATCCTAGATATTTCCCAATCACTCTAAAAATACATCCATAATCTAATGGAAACAAGTACGTTGGCAAGACGTTCCTCTTCCTGCCCATTAGTCAGCCCTTTATCAGAACAGCCTTGTCGAGGACAGAGAACATGATGCTAGACTGCAATGTGTCAATGATATGGGGCGGAAGCATCCGGATGACAGGGCCTTGGCTCTCCAACTCCAAAGAACTTTCCTCTGAACTCTAGCCAGACAAGGGTTACAGTTCGAGGTCCTGAACTCTGCTTGCTTTGATCAAATGGTGCCAAGGTTGGCTCCTTTTCCTAAAGAAGACAAAAGTCTTTGCTTGATAAGCCAAGCAGTTGTGACATTTTTATGTTCCTGATGGTGGTTTCCAGAAAGATAAAGAAAAGGGAGATAGAAGAGAGCTAATATGTATTGAGATATACTATGTGTCAAATAACTGCTATGAGAGAAACAGAGAAGGTAATAGAATCCTATGAAAGCAGTACTGAATAATAAAAACAATAATAATAGCAAACATTTATGTAGCACTTACTATGTGTCAGACACTATTCAATGCATGCTCTCTGTGTTGATTACTTAATTAATACAATAGCCTTCTTCTTCGCTAGGTAGTTACTATCTCCATTTTACAGATGAGGCAACTGAGTCACAAAGAGATAAAGTAGTATGTCTAAGATCACACAGCTGATGAATGGTTAGGCTGCACATAGGCTCTAACTTCAGGTTTCCCAGCTCTGACCCCTACTGTGTGATCATGGGCAAGGCATCGACTCTGTGAGCCTTGGTTTCTTCATCTAAATGATGGATATAACATAGCCTCACACACAGTTCTGCTGTGAGGAGTTCAGTTATTACACTGAGAGACCAAATTTGTATGGTGAGAAAATGTAAGGTGATCATACCATATCACTAAATATGAGGTGGTATAATGCATACAACTGCTGTGGGGACAAGCTTCACCCAGGAAGTGGGGCTTTAACTTGGCCAGAAGGTAGACTTCTTTCAGGCTAAGAAGAGGTTTAGAGGATTTTTATAAACCCCTCTGGAGTAGGGTCAACTCTACAGCTCTCTGAAGAGGACAGTGTTGACTCAAGATGTGAAATAAGTCAGTTCAGTCTCCAGTAACCCCACTTCTACTGCTTTTTTTTTTTTTTTTTGAGTTGGAGTCTCATTCCATCACCCAGGCTGGAGTGCAGTGGCATGCTCATGGCCATCCCAGTGTCAACCTACTGGGCTTGCAATCCTGCTGCCTCAGCCTTCCAAGTAGCCAGAACTACAGGCACACACTACCATGTCCAGCTATTTTTTAAAAATCCATTTATTGTAGAGATGAGGTCTCGCCAAGTTGCCTAGGCTGTTCTCAAACCCGTGGGCTCAGACAATCCTCTCACCTTGGCCTTCCAAAGTACTGGGATTACAAGCTTGAGCCACAGTGCTCAGACCTTTTACTATTTTGTGCCTTGTTCTCTGCTCCCTAATTTTCTACCCCATGCCTACCCATTGCACTCTGGCTCTGCTCTCACCCAAACCTGCTCCCCCAAATGTTTCTAATCAATGTATTTATACTAACATATCAATGTCTGATGATATTTAATGTGTACATACTGCTAAGAGATTTACAGTTTATCTGGAAAGTCAAAGTAGTAATGGTGAGATCTTAAGGCCTGTGAAAGGGACTATATTCTGAAGTTCATATCACACAGGTGGACAAAGCAAGGCAAAACTTTATCAATGATCAGAGATGGGATTTTGATAAGCTATGTTCTTCACTCCATGTGTGCATGTGCACATGTATGTGTGTTGAGGGTGGGAAGAGGGATGGATGTATTTAAGACTGTTTGCCATTCTTGATTTTGACCCTTAACAAAAAATGAATCTCTTTGCAATGTTGTTCTTGAGCAGGGGAAGGGTGGGGCTGAAGCCTCTCTACCCTGAGAAAGGAAGTCAAGGTGTCGCATGTGTGATCCCTGTGGCTTGACTGGGGACTGACTAATGAAGCTGCTGAGCAGGGAGTTCCTTTCCCAAAGTGCTCTGCAGTATAAAAGCCCCACCCTACTCTGTGAACATTCTTTCAGTCCTACATCAGAGGATGCGGTGGCAGGATGAACATAGGACACTTTTTAGTAATGGTTCCTGTGGCTAGAAAAATCCATGTAGACATTCAGACCCACCAAATCTTAATAAATGAATGATCTCACATATGACAAAGACATGAGCCTATAATCAATGCAAGGCCATCTCCAGCAGAGACCAGGAAGCAGAAAGAGTGTAAAAGTTCCTAACCACAAGGGTATGCATTTTTGATTGGCACGTGCCTGACAAGGCCCATTTCTCCATCTTCTGATCGATTCAGTAAAAAAAGAGGTAAAACCAATATTCATACTTTTGAAAAGCTCCAGGGTGACTCTGGAATACACCCCAAGTTGCCGTTGGGTTTTTATATGTTGCTGAAAGAGGACAGACAGATCTGGGTGACAGCAGTTGCTTCATGTCCCAGAGGGTAGATGTGTCCATTCTACAGTTCATTCATCCACTCAATGAAGAGTCATCAAAGCCCTTCTCTAAGCCAAGATTCAGAGCTTAGTCCTCAGTTCTGGGAAAACAGAGATGAATAAGATGCCCAATCTTGGCTCAAGGTGCTCCCAGTGCAATGATGCAAATTTCCTCTCTCCATTCCTCTTCACCCCATCTTCCTATTTCATTCTCTTTCCTCCCTGGACCATCCCCCTCCTTCCTTTCCTCACTCCCAACCCCACCACCTCACTGCTCCCTTCTTCCCCTATTTTCTCTCTCCTTTGGGAGCTCAGACTTCACACTGCTCAGGCTTCCCATCCTTTCTCCATGATCTTTTAGAGTCGACCAAGAGCCAGGATGTGAATTTAAGTGGAACAAGAAGGGACATGGCTGTGTGAAGGTACTAGCTGCAAAAGTTATTTTTGGCTCTTCATCAGGAGATTATTTAGTAAATGCATGGAAAATATTAACAGAAATAGTAAGTAGGCATTGTAGAAAACAATTAAAGAAATTAGTTGGAAAGTACAGTGAAATTCTTGGAAAACATTTGATAAATTGTTCCTGTGTCTACATCTCTGAGATGGTTATGGCCAAATTCAGATGATAGCCACAAAATAGTAACAAAAGTAAGCTGTGAGCTGGGCCTTAGCTGACAAGGGCTCCAGTTCTAGCCCCACTACTAGCTCTCGTGATACCCCATACCAGACATTTTTCTTCTCTGAGCCTGTTTCCTCATCACAAAAGATGTTAGGACTAAATAACCTCTAAGGGTGGACTCTTCTTCTTGGGACAATCAGTCCAATATTTTCTTTGTGCTGAACACTCTTCACTCATTGTAATGCCCAGGTTTCTTCCCCAAGCAAGAGGATGCTCAGCTGTTCCCTGAGCTGGACAGACTGGGCAAGACCTCATTAACTCATTTTTCCACTTGTCATCCTGTTGACCATAAGCAAAGAACACATCTCTCCCCCACTAGTTTCTCATTTATTTATCCAACAGAAACAAAAGTAGCTCCTGCCATTTAAATGGCTATGTATAGAGCAATCAACAATTAGAAATCAAGTAGACAGGTCTTACTCCAAAATAGCTCCCAAATCCAGGAGGAGAGAGATACACAGTTACCTCTATTAGGCAAAATGTGTTCAACTTCCTTTTGAAAGGAAAGTCCAGGAAGGTTTGGGAAGTGGGATGAGGGCTGTTAACATGTATAGGGAGGGGCCGGTCAGAAGAGGCCGGGCTCTGAGCTAGAATTCTAGCAGAAGGAACTTGGTGGGGCGAGGTTATCTGGGGTATAGCTGAGGGCACAGGAAGACTTGGTGGCCTTTCACCATTGTCACTTTTGTGGCAACATAGTCCTAGCAGCTCTTAGGAGGGGGCATGAAAGTTGCACTTGTCTGTTGTCAGACTTCTCGGCTGGGGGAAACATTGGCTTAACAACGTTCAGCAAATTACACGTCCGCAATGAATCCTGTTGGCAGATATTCCTAGCCCTTAGCACCAGGGAGTGCCTCTGACAGCATAATTTCCCCTCAGTATGAGTTTTGCCAGTTGTCATTTTCCTAACCACTTGGAGACGCCTCTGCCTTTGTTTAACAGTAGAAGTGAAGCCAGCCTGTTGGACTCCATACAACACTTCCTTTGGCTTTCTCATCCTGTCCCCCTTTTCCTCTAAACTCATGCCATATTGTTTCTGCCTCACTCACTCAGCTTTGGCCAGCCCCAAAGGGGGCACTTATTCCTCAGGATCAGCTCCAAAGCATTTTGCCTTTTTAGCAAAGCCCATCAGGAGGAGAATCTCTGGGCACTCACTTTGCATTATGCCTTACTTAAGGGAATTCAAATATTTGCATTTAGCAGTAGGAAAATGTGAGCAGTTATGATGGGCTGCCCATAGAAAAATGCAAAACTCCTTGTTGGTGAAACAGACCAGGGCTTTGAATCAGAGATAACTGGGTTCCAATTTTCAGTGAGTCCGTTTCCTTATTGTAAAATGAGAATAATAATACAGAAGAGTTGGAATTAGGTAAAAATGCCTAGCATAGTGCCTGCGCTTAGGCAGTTACCAGTACGTTTCATATTCCCCTTTTTTTTCTTTATAGAGGGAGAGCAGTTGTTATCTAATGCAAAATAGTTTATGTCCAGTTGTAGATTACTGAATAAAACCTCATCTTCTTTAAGTACGGCTCCCAAGATACCCTATTTCTGTTTAAAAGCTTCCTGTATCCATGGTAAGTATTAAGTGAAAAAGAAAGTTGCAAAACACTATATAGAGAGATATACAGCATGATCCTTTTTTTGCAAAATACACAAACATCTCTCTCTGCCCTCTCCTTCTTCTTAGTGTTTACTTCCAAGAAGTGGGATTGGTAAGAGTGAGGGAGCCCTTCATGCTTTATTCTATTTACTTCTTTATTGCTTGAAGTTTTCAGAACACACATAGAGTATGACTTTTAAAAAATTTTTGACATATTGTTTTGAAACATATATATGTTGTATAATGATCAAATAAGTGTAGTTGGAGCCAGTTTTCATTTTAAACAAATCCTGGATCTTCTTATGGCTCTCTCTACCTACTGGAAAAGCTATAAATTCAATTTCTTTGCCCTGAGCCTGTCTCAGTTACTTGGCTATAACTGAAAATTTGACAACAGCTTACAGAGACAGGAGTTAATTTTCCTCACATAAAAAGAAGTTTGGAGATAGACATTTGTGTAGCACTGGATCATGACTTCTGAACATCTTTGAGAGTCTCTGGGCCTCTCGCTCATGAATACAGGATGATTGCTGCAGTGCCAGGCATCATAATACCATTTAAATCCGCCAGAGACAGAGAAATGGTGCCAGCTGCATGTCTTTTTTTTTAAGTCAGGAAATCAAAAGATTTCCAAAAAGTGCCTTCTAGCCACTCACCTTCAGCAAACTGACTTTTCTGCCTCTGGTCTAAATTATATTACATGGGAAAAACAATAATCATAAAAAGCAAGGAACAGGATTTTTATGATAAATTTTAGTCCAATCATCATTTATTTCCTGGAAAAGGCAAGGGAATGGGTTCTCCCCTGCAGAGCCTGGAATATTGATGTCTTGAACAAAAGAATTCAGAAAGTTGAGTAGAAAGGTGTCTTAGACTGTTTGCCTAAGAACCCAATGACTTTCCTCTCTCACTGCCATAGTCTGTGCACTAGCTCACACGGGCTACTCACAGTCACCTGACATTCTGCAATGTGGCACCCCCAGCTCTGAACTCAAGTTGTTCTCTTGGCCTGTGACAATCTCCCTTGAGAGGTCATGGTCAAAGGAACAAGGCACTCCCATACTGTGAACATCCTCTCAAGCCTGAAGCCCAGCAAGCTCCATGCTGCTTCTTGACTCTGGGTGGCCCCACAGCCAATTCTTTGGCTCCTGTTGGGCTCTTATATATAATTGATAAACACCAGTTGATGACTTTCTCTATCACGAAGCATTACGAAACGACATAGTTGTAACCTTTCCCCATTGACACCTCTAGCAACACTGTGCAACACTGTGATGAGTCCTACCAAGAAGGAGAAAAATGGAGTGTACTTCTCCAAACACCCCACTTACTGACAGGTGGCACAGTGGTAGGTGGTATGAGCTGATGGAGGGAAGTGAATTTCCTTCTTCAGCAGCTAGACTTGGCCAAGACAATCTCAGTGTCAGCCCTAGATTGCAGCAACTAGTGTGCATGTTTCAACTTCCTGGAAGTCAGGAGCTAGTTTAACATTCTTAGAAATGTTAACCGATGAATAAGTTTTGTCTGAGGATTTCCTTTGACATTGTGTCATCTGGGTCCCAGAGTTCATCTTGCTGTGGCAGAGCTTCAGAGTCATGTTATGGGTCCTGAGGAACAGCAAAGGAAGAGAGACCCTCAGAGCTCAATAGTAGTGAGTCCTGTGATGGGTAGGCCTCAGGATGTGGGCTTATCACCAATTCTAATTTGTTCACTTTGGGAGGGAACGCTCTGCTGAGAAAGATGTGAATAGCACAGGTAATGGCCTCCTTTGACACTCAGCTTTCCCTTGGGATTTGGCCCTCTAGTGAGAAAGCTGGTTTTCGGGAATTAGCCATCAACCTGACCATTTTTTTAAACATATTTTTTATTTTAAAATTCTGGGGTACAGTTAAGGGTTAGGTATACAAATATGCATTGTGCAGGTACCCTTGTTGATGAGGTGTGCCCCCCATCCCCCAGACAGATATTGAATACCGTTAATCCCACCTCCCTTCCCCTCCCTGCTCTCCCCCCATAGTTTTCCGCCACTGTCAATCCTTTTCTTATAGTATTACGATAGTTATTCAAGGTCCACTTATGAGTGAGAACATGTGATACTCAGATTTTTGTTTCTGTGAGAGATCACTCAGTATTATAAACTCCAATTCCAACCAGGTTGCTGCAAAATTAATGATTTTGTTTTTTTATGGCTGCGTAATATTCCAGTGTGATATGTACCACATTTTTTAAATCCAGTCCTCTTTTGATGGACAGCATGGTTGGTTCCGTGATCTTGCTATTGTGAACAATGCTGCGATAAACATACATGTGCAGGTATCTTTTTTATAGAGTGATTTGAGTTCTTCAGGATATATTCCCAGTAGGGGGATTGTGGGGTCATATGGAAGGTTGATTTTTAGGGCTTTTAGGAATCACCACACTGATTTCCACAGAGGCTGCACTAGTTTACACTCCCACCAACAGTGTAGAAGTGTTCCCTTTTCACCACATCCTCTCCAGCACCTGTTATTTTTTGAGTTATTGATAATGGCCATTCTGACTGGAGTTAGGTGGTA